>BQNB010006741.1:0-85882 GCA_026074375.1 Tanacetum coccineum | reverse complement strand
AATGACTTGAAACCTCCGCGCATCTTCTTATGCATTTCTTGTGTTTGGTTGAGCAAGGTGGTTTGTCGTTTAAAGAGAGTGTCATTGGTTTGTTTGGAAGCGGAAGGCATTTCGTAGTTTTGGTAGTTAAGTGGATTAAGAGATTTAAGATAGGAGGTAGGAGATGGAGTACTTGCACGAGAAGTTTTGACATCATCATCATCATCATCATGTTGATGAGATGACGTGATGTGATGATGAGAAGATGATGATGAGATGGAATGACGTGCCTTGCCACGATCACTTCGAGGTCATTGAGTTTGTTTAAGAGCAAGAGGACGCATGACTCGATCAACAATGTCATAGATGCCATTGTCAAGATGAGGATACATTTCCATGACATGTCGATAAAGACGAGTTAGAAACATGCCATACGGAAGATTTGCGGTTAGAGTATTTCTAGCACATTGGATTCTTTTGACAAAGAAATAAGAAAGATTGTATTGTTCTTCGACAACAACACAATACAACATGTGAGCAAGACAAGCAAGGAGACGGTCCTGATGTCCTCCTAGTCCGAATACATTCTCTCGAATGAGTTCTTCCCATTGCTTCATGTCAGGGCTTAATTATTTGGTGAGAATTTGATTTGGATTGAGAGAGACCGTTTGACTTTTGATGGTACGGTCTACCATGACACGTTCTAATTCAAGAAGTCGATGAATGTCGTCAGGAGTAGGAAGTTCGGTGTAATATGGTCCCTCGGTTTCTTGAGAATACTCAAGAGATGCAAGGTCCCATTCGTTTGTAAAAACGGCTTGACCATTGTATGGATTGAATCAAAACACTAATTGACATATACACGGTGAACAACGTCCACATTGAGTGAAGCTAAGTGGATGTGAATGATTCCTTATTATGTGATTAGGATAGTTTTGTCTACCTTGGTCTCTCCTAGGTTGAGGTGTTCTAGACCGAGGACGAGGACTATTAGTCATTCTTAGAGGTGGAGCTTTAGACCTCATCGTGGGTTTAGTAAATCCGACTCCGGATTTTAAAGAGGGTTTGTAAAACTGTTTTACCTCATCATCACTTGCAATAAGAATTTTAGTATTGTTTATAAGTATAAATTCGGAAATTTTGGATACTTTTGTGATGTAGGATTTAGTGAGGGATATATCAAAGTAGTAACTTTCGGCATTTTGGTCACCTAAACAAGAATCACAACATAAATGTTACAAAAAAAATATAATAAGGAAAATAAAGTTTTTGAAAAGTGACAAATGTGGACAAAGGATTACTCGACTTTAAAAGTAAAAACCTAGAGAAGTGATACCATATTGTTCCTTAATTTATTTTGACTTAATCTAGACGTACGAAGAATATATATCGTTTTAATATATTTCAAACATTTAAGACAATAACTCAAACACTAAGTCCCTTGATCAATATAAAATTTGTCTAAGAATGTTCGAAAATATGTATAACTATATATTTATGTTTGAACACGTATAAGTATTGTTATCATGGATTTAAAGCATTACAACAAAACGCCCCTTTATTTATGCCATTTATAAGGATGTATCAATATATAATGAATTAAATATCTTGATTGACATATACCAATTTTGTTTATTTTTTATACACGTGACAAAACTATAGTGATGGTCATTTTGACTCTAAAAATTGTTCCTAAGAAACGAACCAAACACTCCTTTATCTTTATAGAATTTTACACATTGATTTAAAAGATGTATATATGTATGTTTGAATAATCAATACTTGATTATTTTTATCATGTTTAGGCATTTATCAACAATGTGTAAGTTTAAGAATGCCTATGTGCAAAACATTTTGGGCTATGTTTACAAGTGTATACAGATGTTCAAATTTTTGACTCAATAAATCCTATCAAGGTTGTAGTGTTCTTATGACTATGGGAATCATTATAGTTATGAAAATCCTAGACCAAAATAAAAAGTATGAAAATAATGAAGAACACCTAATTTTGATTGTGAGCAAAATTGAATGAAATCAAATGAAAAGAATGATGGAAAACTTATAATAGATGTGTTGATATGATAGTTAGTAATATACCCTTGCGAATTTTTGGTTAAATGGATTATTTGAAGTTTTGATTTTGATAGTTATGGTGTTGGGTTTTCGTCACAGTGAGTGGGAGAGGAGAGGAAGAGTGAATTTTGAGTTTGGCATAAAAATTCGTCTGAAAGGAGGTGTTTGTTTTCTTAATCGACAGTCCCCCGTAATTAAATAAGGGCCCCGCCCTCTTTTTATCACAGCCGCGTACCCTTAATTTTAAGGGGCCGCACACCTGAAAGGACCCCTTTTTTTTTGCCCCGACATTCTTTGATCCCTATTATTAGTAATAAATCCTTAGTTGTTTTAATAGGCCAAAATAAAAACTTAACATTGTGTTTCAATGATAAAGGTGATAACTTGCATTTTAATTAACCTTTCCGTTAAAAAAAATTCTTGGATTATTTCGGACGAGATAATCAAGACGTCAATTTGAGAGGTGATTTAGAGATGAGATTTCTTGCAAGGAGGAGGAATTAATTTCTTCGAAGAAAAAGAAATTAATTGATTCGTTTTGAGATGAGACGAGAATGGATAGCGAAGATAATGAAATAGTAAGACGTGGTTGAAAATATCAACAAGTTGATTCTGATAGACGTAGATGATGGATCCGAGACGATCGTCGAGGTCGAAGGAGTTTTATTTCATCCATAGTGTGTCTATGATCTTCGCGCGACTAATCCTATCTTCTAAGTTAAATTGTTAACCAACAATTAGCTTGCTCATCTTGCATCTACGTGAAGTTTCTATCGTGGTCATAAAAGATTTCTATTTTGTAATGTATGACTATAATCAAACGCTGAAGAGAGTTCATAGAGAACTAATCTCTTCAAAAAAGCTAGAAAACCAACAAATAAAATCTCTAAGACTACACAATCATCTAAGAAATAAATAAACTAACAAACTGCAACATCATAGTAACACTAGACATTTACTTATAATCTATATTCTACGAATATGAAAAGTGAGACGTACTTAGTCTTAGAATTGTCTCATAATGTTTCATGATGTAAAAATACTAAGGGTTCATGCGAACCTTATCATGAATTTCCTTAATCCTGGAGACAAAGAATGTTTATGAAGCACACTCCTTTCAAAAGGTTGTGAATGGCTTAGCCATTTGGTTCCTCCACGTTTCATGTGTCCGAAGTTATTTGTTTTCCCGCATATGTCTGCATTTTGATTCGAACACATGCATGGTGAGTCAACTTCACATTGATAAAGCTTGGGTTGATACTGTGATATTCCACATTGTGTGATTGGTGTAAGAGTAATTTGTCTACCTTGGTCTCAAGATCCTAGGTTTGAAGGTTACTTGGAACTGAGATGAAGTTTCAATTCTTCTCGGATGAAGGGGTTTTAGACCTCATTGTGGGTTTTAGTAAATCTTACTCCGGGTTTTTATGGACGTTTGTAAAACGATTTACCACATCATCACTTGCAATATGAAATTTTAGTATTATTTATAAGTATAAATTTTGGGTTTGATTCTAAATAATTTTCTTTCGACTCAACTTCTTGGGCTTTTACAACTTTACTTTTTGGATTTCGCTAGGTGATCCTTTGGTAAAATTAAAACCTAACCCAGATTTATCTCCGAAAGTTTTTTGAGAACTTATTATTTTCTTAAGTGAGTGACTACTATCATTAAATTGATTTAGCCTAGATATTTCCTTTCTAAGCTTCTCATTTTCAAGCTTGAGGTCTTGACATAATTTACATTCTTCAATTACTTCCTTACCTTTTTCTAACCTAGATAATTTATCTCTTAATTCTAGTGCTTCATTTTCTAATTCTACTTTAGCTTGTTTTAAAGTTTTATTTTTAGCCATGACTTTTAGTCCTAATTTGCATAGTCTACTATATTCACTATCTAAGTCATTTTCGTCTAGTGATGATTGGTCATCACTAAAGTATTCGGTTTCGAAAAGTACCTCATTTGAAGCTTTAGCCATAAGACACTTTTCGTCATTTGTCTTCTCCTCTTTATCTTCGTCGCTATCACTCCAAGATCCTCCAACAAGCGCCTTTTAATTTTGATATCTTGATTGTTTCGGACATTCTCCGATGAGTGATTTTGATCTCACACTTGAAAACTTTTCTTTCGGCCTTTCCTTTTTTTGTTCGTCTTTATTTCTTTGGAATGATTTTCTTTCTTTGTGTGGTTATCTTACGAATCATCCTCGTCTTTTGAAGAATTTCTTGAAGTCTCTTACGGACATGACATATTCTTCATCTTCACTATCAGAGGTTGAGCTATCATCATCACTAGATTCCTTCCTAGCTTACAAGGCAATAGATCTACTTTGTTCTGTTTTGCTTTTGACGGTTTCGGAATCTTTCTTAACTACTTCTTCATAAACCTTAAAATTTCCAATGAGTTCGTCAAGTGATAGAGTTGTTAGATTTCCTTTGATTTCTTCAATCGCCATTGACTTTTGCGCGCCATTTTAGGCGTAATGCCCTAAGAAAATTTCCTAACAGAATTCTTGCTAGAAAAAACTTTCATCAATGTTTTTAGACTAGTAATCTTATTGTTAATATTTAGGCAAATGGCTTTATCTATTGATCCCTTCCAAAATAATTAAATTGTCTATTGTTGAAACAAGAGATTATTTTGTTAGCTTGACTTGATTTATTTTACCTTGATGAGTGATTAAACAAAGTGATCCCAAATTCTTTTGCGGTTGGACACATAAAATTCTTCGTATTCTTTACGGGGCAATGCATTATATAAATTACTATTTTACGCTTCATTAACTTTTTTGCAGTTTCTTTTTAGTTCATCGTTTGCTTATGAAAAGTACAAACTTCATCATTTTTAGTTCGGGATTATTTTGAATAGGAGGAATAATCCACCATCGCTTCGGTAATAACATGCCACAGATCTAGATTCTTTGACTTCACATTAGTTTTGAATCTATTTTTTATAAATAAAATCCAATCACTTTCAATAGTGGTGGAACTTTGCATAGATTGCCCTTCTAAATATTTTTTTGATTCCATAGATCGATTCAAGTTTTAAAATACAATTTATTTTAAAAATCTTGTTTGACGTGGCTCTTGATACCAATTGTGGAAAACTAGAAGGGGGGGGGGGTTGAATAGTTTACCGCTTTTTAATTTAATGTTTATGTTTGTTAATAAAAACTTAGATTCGACTTTATGTGAATTCAACACTTGCACAATATAAACAATATACTTATCTAAACAATTAATAGGATAGTATGAGCAAATAAGGTAAGACAAGAGATAAGAGTAAGAACAATCAAACCACAATGCGAGGATTTATAGTGGTTCGGTAACGAAGCACCTCTTCGCCCTACTCCACTCCTCGAGCACCAAACTCGAGAGTTTTCTTTTTCTTTTTTTTTTTTTTGTTTTTTTTTTTTTTTTCCTTCACTATGTCAACAAACTCTTATGGCGGAGTAACCTGACACAAATTCACTTATATCATTTCGACACTAAGCTAGATGTCGAGTTCTAATCTTAGCTAGAACCAATCTATCACGACTTCACAACTTCTTCACTACTTTCACGACTTCACAACACAACTACACAACTTCTTCACACCTTAGTTTTCTTCACACCACTACTTCACTACTTCACTTCTACTTTCACACCTAACTATCACAACTTGGATGAATCACTAGATTCAACTATACTTACAACAATCACAAAGATTTATCTACTACACAACTTTACAAGATTTACAAATGATTTACAAATTATGATATGGATGCAACAAGATTGCAATACACACTTGAGGTGTAATACTTCTTCACTTGATGATGGAAGTATTCTTCTCTTGCACTTGAGGAATTAAGCTTGGATCACTTGGAAACAAAGCTTTATGATTAGATGATCAAAGGATTTTAATGAGATGTGTGGGCTGTTTTAGAACAGAAAGAATGAGTGCAAAAGGTGAGAAAATAGTAGGGAAAAGTCCAGTATTTATAGGACAAACTAGAGGAGCGTCTACCTATGGGCGGTCCCCTTAAATAGGTGGGCGGTCCCCTTAAAATTAAGGGGCCGCCCGTGTATTTAAGGGGGCCGCCCTAGACTAGGCGCTCCCCAGTTTGTCTTTTGTGTAGGGGGAATTTTCTAGAACTTTTCTAGCCGTTTTAGGTCCGAAAATTTGAAATTCAAAATGTTTATTTTGAATAAAATATTTCTTTTAATTGTAGAAAATGTTTTGTAATGTTTATAAAAATGTTTACAACATTTTATAAAAGTGTGAGGTTGAATAAAAATTTCTTTTGATCATAAAATGCATTAAGCATTTATTTATTCATACCTTTAAGTGATATAATTTTCGAAATGAAATTTTACTACTAATTACTTGTTATGTGTTGTGTTTACATTGAAATGTATTGTTTATGTAATGTTTTGTTATTATAAAACTGTGTAAAGATGTGAAAATATTAATAATATTTTTTGGATTATTTCTATACTCAGTTTTAATTCATTATTACACCCGGTGAAATAGCGAGTTCTCTATCACTTCGGCTCGCCTCCCGCCTTCGCCCCTGGTATATATTTCGTGCTTTTAATTATGAGGTTTAAAGTTGTGTTGTAGAATATTTTTAAAGAGTAGGTAAAATGACCCCTCATATTGTAATTGTCTAGATAGAAAAGCATTGTTGAGGACTCTCGACTCTCTCGCGCAGTGTGGGTATTTGACTCGCTCGGCTCGCACATTTATACACTTTTATTGGGGTCTACTATATGTGTACTCCCAAAATTCATGTGTTTATCGCCAAAAAAGGTATAATCTTTTTTTTGGATTTAATTTGGAATACATTTGGATGAATTACGTGACTTTGATATTTGGAACAGAGTGCGGACGAGCATTACCCATCACACCAAGACTCTATAGGAATGTTGTTTCACCATCTGCCCTACCCCGCACCCCGCCACCGGGTACTCAGCTACGCTCTCACCCCGCTCACCGCCCACCGTCACAATCTCATCAAGTGACGGCTCTCCTCCACCTCTCTCATCGCTCTCGCGCCTCCTACCAGCTAACGCTCAAACTCAGATCTAGAAGATTATCTTAGCGGCGTCATGTAAATGCGACGCGTCGCTTCGTTTTTCTATATATAAAAGAATTTAGGGTTATAGTATCTTTTAATTTTGGATACAAAATGAGGTGATTACGAAACCTCGTACGAGAGATAGAAGTGTAGGAGACGATTTTAAGGCTTAAAAAACTATTGACCTCTTCCATTCATGTTCTTAATCAGTACAAGGTTCTTACTTCATTCAATTCAGTATATCTATGCGGCGCGCGCGCGCTTATGTATTTATTGTTCTTGCTTATTATTTTAACATGCTTGGCTAAACCTATTATTTGTGGTTGTTTATTTATTAATTGTATGAACCCTAGAATGTGCTTTTGTGATAGATGTGGTACGTTAGGTCTTAGAAAACCGCTTTTGTCTGCATTGCTGTTGATATTTTACAGGAAACACTGAATTGTATAGACAGTCTCCATTGGTAACAGTCTTATATACCTTGCCATAATATGTTGATCACTTTTAATATATGTGTGTGTGACTTAGTAAACTCTTAGGGGCGTGTAATAGTATTAATACCTTGCATGTGCATTGATAAGCTCGCACGCTCTAAGTAGACGGGGGGTTGGTGTAATTTGTTCCTGCTTTAGGAATAAGTTACAAGTTCCTCTCACAAGGTGAAAGGAAAAAACACTAGGCGCTAGATAGACGATAGAGAGACACAGAGAATACTGGATTAAACTCTCGCTCTTCTCTCAGTGTGTTTTATCTTGTTCTCCCATATATAGATCCACGCTCCCTCCTCATATTAATATGTGTAGTTTAAATGTGTGTAAAACCCAATCTGTGTCGCAATTTATATGATTTACTTTGGCTTTCAAAAATATAAATAACTAAAACTATCTTCTCTTGACTTTAGAATTTTGTTAGACCGTGAATCAAGCCCTTCCAACTATTCCCTGTGACTTGTGAACATTAAACAACCCCGAGTCTTACGCTATATACACTACATACGATTAGGTAACGCTAGAGAGTTGTAAAACTTCTTGTGTAGAAGTCCTACGACGACCGCACATCATGGATAAAGGTATAGAAGCGAAAGCTTGGATGTTGGAAGTAATATGGTTATGCTTATGATTTTGTATTATATGCCGAGCTGAGTCATGTTGACCCCCGGTGAAATAAAAGAGTTAAAATGAGTTCTGCACGAGTGACACCCCCGTCTGGATTTATATTTCGTAAAGAGCTATGCTGCATTAAAGGGTAAAATGGGACAACAAGGGGTGTTTTGGCCAAAACACCGTCAGTTTTAAGTCTGTTTTTGTGAGTTTTGAGACAGAATACTTAATACATGAAGTTATATGTCCGCAACTCAGACTTCTGGAGACACGAGCGCTACGATAGAGTTTTGAGGATATCGCCCCACACCGTCATGCTTTTGGCGTACACAAAGTGTTTTCCCGGCATATGTTTATACCAGGTTATATGTTGGTGGTCTCAATATGCCCGCGTATCCAACTTATGGAAACACGGCATACTAGCGGTTTAGAGAGAGAGAGAGAGAGATGACCCAGGCCCCATCATGTAGTGATTATTGGCCGCCCTCTATGGCGTATCTAGTATGTAGTTGTGTATTGGTCAGTCTAGTTTCAGTCGTAAAAACCAAGCCGTAAAGAGTTAGAAGGCACCCCCGTCCCGCCACACCTGCCCCCCCCTGTTTCAAAGTAACGCTAGACGCCGCGCTCGCTTTCATGTGTGTGTGTTCTATCAAGAAGTGAATAAAATTGGTTATGTATTTTATTTATCTTATAAAAAGGGACACAAGGTCAAGTCGTTTCACGCGAAAAGTTTGTATTTTATGGTCAAAAATGTGGTCTGGGTAAGGGGCGTTCCATGTTGTGTCTGTATCCTCATCCACCTTCTGATTTTTAGTTACTCCTTTTGTTTTAATCTTGTCCTGCTCTCTTTGAACTACCTTCACCAAGTTTTCTGAAGTCAATCAAATGTATTCACCCTTCTGAGAAACGCACGCTATCTCTCAACATCGCCCTGTGAATAGAAAAAATAAATTGAATGCTATTTATTGAATTTTAAAGATTTGTTCTTCAAGTCTTTGGGCCTTCTCCCTGTACCATATTCTTTAGGTAAGTACACATGTATTTTTTTTTTTGGTGAGTTGGGTTGTGGTTTGTTTCTCTTTACTTCTGCACTTTTTTTCAGCAACAAAAGTGACTTTCTTTTTTGCTCCAAGAAATGGTCGAAATTATTTTGCCCTTTTCTTCAACATAAACTCTTCTTGCGCCTTGCTTGCAGTCTTTGAGCTAATTCATGATCAGCCTTAATCTTAGCCTAAATATCATCTTATTCTTCAATCATGGAAACATTGGCTTCATTCTTCTCCCTTGGAAGTCTCTCTTCTTTATCAAACTCAGCTTGTAATCTTTTAGCAGTTTCTTCAGCAAGCCAGATTACATCTTTCTTCTTCATAGTCTTCACAGGTTCTTCTACCATTATTCCTTTACCCTTGTCTTGTGACTGTTGTTGTGAAGAAATTGTTGTTGTTGTTGTTGTTGTAGATGACTCTTATATAACAATACTTTTTACCTTGGATTTTACATTTTTCAAAGCTACAAGTGCTTGAGCCAAAGTAACTTCATCAATAGTTAAATTCACATCTTTAGTAGCAACTTCTTGTTCTGCAAACACCTCATCACCAGTCAAAGTATTCACATCAAACACATCTAGCTTCTCTTGAACATTAACATGGGTAATGTCTTCATCAGCAATAGCATGTAATCTCCTCCTTTGTTTGATGCATCCTCACCCAAATGTCTTTCATCTCCAGAGGGTTCTTCCTTTAGACATACAACTTTGTGTAATCCCTCTTCAGCCATACGTCTTGTTGACCTTTTTGTTCAAGCTTCTTGACCCTCCTCTTTAAACTATTAATCTCTTCAGCTTGTGTGGTCTTTGTCTTCTCCAAATCAAGAACTCGTTGTTGTAAATTGGTACATAGTTCCATCAATTCCTTTAGTTTAAGACTATCTTCACCACTTCAAAGTGTGTTACCTCTTGCGAACATTGGATCATTGGAAAGTTTAGATACATTCTTAAACTTAGTTTGAGCAATTGTATCCCCCATGGTTTCTTGGCACCTGGGACCACCACCTAAAGTAGTTCCTAGGGAACTAGATTCATTAGGTGTTGCCTTGGATCGGGTCTTCAGTTTTATGTTACCATTTTCTGCTCTGCTTCTAAGCTAGAAGCAGTAGTGGCAGCCCTTACCAAACTGTCACCCAACTCTTTATGGACAGCCTCATCTGTAACAATATCTGTAAGACCACTAGGCTAAGGTACCTGACTGTCCTTTCTCTTAGGCTTCTTAGGTTTTTGAGTCTTTTGAGGTTGAGTTGATGATTCAATAATGGTGGGTGTGTGATGGGGATCAGTAGGCATTGCTGAACCTTCACCCAATTCTGCTTGGTTTTGTACCACCATTGTTGGAAACAAAGGTGTTACTCTACCAGAAAAACCTTTGCCTACCCTCTTCATATTTCCAAATATCTTCTTAGTGTGAGAGGGTGCATCATAAATTCTCTTGTGACTTGGCAGCCCATCAAGTTGTTGATTCACAAACACTTGTACAAACCTTGGATACATCAAAAAATTTCCAGACACATTATCCAAGTTCTTAACCATACTTTCAAAAATGTATTTTGAAAAGTTGAACTTCTGGTTTGTAGCTAAACAGATAATTGCAGATGCCATAGTGCTACTAAACTCATTCCATGCAGTAGTCTTTGAACTTAGGCATTGTAAAATAGTATGAATCAGAAATTTCCATTGTGGGGAAAAGAATGCCTTATAGAAAGTAAGCTTTTGTGAAATCTTCTCATACCCCATCCTTGTAAGTTCTTCAAAAACATGGTTAGAGTTCGGTAAACATCAATACTTTTCAGCATTTCTAGTTGAAGATCTTTATTATAATTGATTCAGGTTATGTTATTCTTTCTTTCCATCCATAGAGATGTAACTGTACTTCCCCATTGATAGTTTTCGCCTTGACAGTTAACCAAAATTGTTTAATGCACGAAGTATATATAGTGGGATTAATGGTTAGTGCATATTTTATAGGTTGTGCATTCAGAAAATCGACAATTTGTTCAAACCCATCATTTTCTTTGGGTTTAGACAAAAATGCGATCATATTGTGAGTATCTGCAAACTTTAGATTCGCCATTTGAGTTGGGTATTGATAATGGATGATAAAATTGAGTTAGAGTTTGTAGTTAGAGAGTATTTAAAATATTGAAATAGATTAAATGATTGATTGAAACCCTTAATCGAAGTATTTATGAAAATACCCTCAACAGTATTAACTTGAAACCAGCAGTAGTAACCCTATAGTAATAAGTTTTATGCCTAGCAACATTAACTTAGAACCATTAGTAGTAGGTTATGCCTAGCAACATTAACTTTGAGTCATCGGTATTAACTCCAATTCCATTCCAAAAAGCTTTTCTATCATCAATCTAACACTTTTCTTTGCTTTTCCTGCAAAATGTTAGTCCAAAAACCAAGAAAATACAAGCCATAACAATTTTCACAATTATCACAGTATTAATTATTCCTATCAGTATTAAGTATAACTAACAGTAGTAACTTAGCAGTATTAAGTATAACTAGCAGCACTAATAATACTTAATAGCAGAAACTTTTAATGACATGAATAACAGTACTAATTCATACAAAACTCTATAAAAACATAAAGAGATAAAAGACTTTAAGATTCATCATTCCAATAGTAACAATCAAATATTAAAATATACTTTACTCAAAGCTTTTGTAAAGCCAATATCTGCAAACTTCTTGGTCAGTATGGGATTTTGACCATTTGAATCAATTTTTTAATTGCAAGTTAATAAAATAATGTCTGATCTCTATATGCTTTGTTTTTTTAATGAAAAATAGGATTTTTAATTATGCAAATAGTATTGTTATTATCAATAAAGATCTTGGTATGCATAAAATTACTCAATAATATGTAGTGATTCGAATCCAAAGCACTTATCCACAACAACTTCGAATGCAACCAATATTCAGCTTCTGTTGTGGAAATTTGCAACCATTGTCAGTTTCTTACACCTACCATTTATTAATCTTCATCAAAGGGAAATGATATCTCCTATTGTAGACTGCTTTATCCAAGCTTTTGCTCCAACATAAACATATCAGTGTATGTACCAAATCAAAAGGAGGATCTTTTTGGATTCAAAAGGCCTAATTTTAGTTGACCTTTTAAGTACTTAAAAATCCTTTTCACAACATGAAGATGTGAAACCTTTGGATTAACTTGGTATCTAGCATAAGCACACACTGTAAACATAATGTCAGGTCTTAAAGATGTTAAGATTACAATTCAATGAAACCAGTCATTTGACTTATACATACGAATATCCACTTCTCTTCACCATTTTCATCCTGAGCAAAGGGGTGGGGGGGGGGTGGGCCTTTTAAGTTTTCCATTGGTGGGTTGCAGTAAGTATTGACTTTCTATATAAACCTAAATTTCTTTAAAATTTCTTAACATTATTTTATCATGACTAATAATTATGCCATCCTTATTTTGCTGCACTTGTAATCCCAGACAAAATGTAAGTTTCCATAGAATCACTTGAAATTTATTATGCATCAACTTCTCAAATGCATTACATAGCTCCTTCTTTTTTGAACCAAATATGATATCATCTACATAAACTTAAACCAGCAAAATATCACCTTTATGCCTTTTTATGAATAAGGTCTTGTTAATTTTCCCTCTTTAAAACTCATTGTCTAACAGATATGTTGACAAGGTTTCATACCAGGCTCTAGGAGCTTAATGTAGTCCATACAATGCTTTTTCAACCTTGCATACTCTATCAGGAAAGTCTGGATCTTCCCCAAAACAAAAAAAAAAATTTTCCTGGTGGTTGACTCTATCTTACACCTTTCTTCAGTTCTTCCCATAGAGGAAAAGCACTTTTACATCCAGTTGATACACTACAAAAATCTTTAAATGATAGATAAGCTAAAAAATAGCCTATTGCTGCCTGCTATTCTTGCATACAGGGGAAAAAGATCTTTCACGTAGTCAAATCCCTTCTTCTGTTGTGTACCCTGAGCAATCTATTTTGCTTTATTTCTTATCAAATTCCTCTTTCATCCTTTTTATTCTATGAACCCATTTAGTGCCTATAGCCCCTTTTTCCATTTTAGTATAATCCACTATGTCCAACTTCTTTGTAACCTTAATTAGTAAGAGCATTTCCTGATTGCCTCTATCCAGCTTGGATCCTTCAATGCATGAATTACCTTTTTGGGTTCTTCATGTGATAAAAAGGAAGCAAACAAGCAGTTTTGAAGGTCTTTATGGTTTGTTCTTTGTTGAAGAGTACTAACAAACCCATGTTCCTCCAATTTCTTTGACATCCTCTTGTTTGTGTAGCTGATTGCAAATCTCTAATCACGGATCAAAGAGGATGTCTTATGAAGTCTTGTAGTTGGAATAGGAGCTGACTTGGTTTTATAGTATCCAAATATTGTTTATGTAGCCTCTTGCACCAATCTTCTTCATCATTTCTTGAGAGGTTTTTATAATTTGCTATAAATCTTCCCAAAGCAGGCATATTTGGATCAAATGGAAGGTCAATGCTTGTTTTTCCAACCAAACAGATTTAACTAATTTGATGCTAAGCATAACATTGTTAGTGCTATTAACATTATCTTCCTTCTCATTGATCATTACATTCAGTGTCATTTTCTTGGATTTCAATATTAACTTCTTTTCATCATCACTTGAAGTTTGGATTCTCAATCATGAGAACTCTTTGGATCTTGGGAAAATGGTGGATCAACAGTCCATAATGGTAGTAAAATGTAATTTTTGACAGGTTTTGTCTCCTTTCTAGCTTGACATGCATTATCACTTGCTTTTATACCTACAAAACCATTAGACTGTGTACCGGCAACAATTGGCTCATAATTCATTGTTCTTGTAGGTGATCAATATTCAATAGTCAATCTGGTCCACTACCTACAACATTAGGTGTTTCTCAACTAAACCTAATTATGCAAGTTTTCTTACACTATCCATGGTTTTACTATTGGATATACTCTAAAGGCTTTACTATTTAAAGAGTATCCAACAAAGAAACCTTCACTAGCCTTACCATCAAATTTGCCTAAGTGATCTATGGTATTAATAATAGTAACAGGACACCCAAATGGTCTCATAAAACTTAAAGTTGGTGTTCTACTATGAAAAAGTTCATATAGGTTCTTGTTATGAGGCTTAACTACTAACACTCTATTTTGCACATAGCAAGCAGTATTAACTGCTTCTGCCCAAAAAGTAGTTGGCAACTTAGAATCATCTAGCATAGTCCTAGCCGCCTTAATTAGTGTCCTATTCCTCCTCTCAAAAACTCCATTTTGTTGAGGAGTTCTAGCTACACTAAATTGTCTCAAAATTTCCTTCATCACACAAAACTGATTCATTTCTTTATTTTTGAACAAGTCCCATTATCACATCTAATCATCTTAACCTTGTGATCTACTAGATTTTATATCCCAGTTATAAAGGACTTAAGAATGCCACTAGTCTCATCCTTAGTAGCTAGAAAGAAAACCCATGTAAACCTATTGTAATCATCTATGACAACTAGGCAATACATTTTCTTCATTAGGCTTTTTACAAATGTTGGACGAAACAAGTCCATATGCAACAAATGTAAAGGAAGACTGATTGAGTTCTCTGTTTTGAACTTACAAGAGGCTCTGTGTTGCTTTCCCTTTTGACAAGCAACACAGGTTTCATCATTTTCAAAAAGTTTAGAAGGTAAACCTCTTACAAGATTTCCCTTAACCAATTTATTCATGGTTTTAAAATTTAAGTGACCTAGCCTTTTATGCCAACAAGATAGGCGGTTCTCTTAATTAATTAAGGGGCCACCCTTTTTACACGGCCGGTCCCTTTAATTTAATGGGGGCCGCCACCTGAAAAAAAATTTCTTCGAATTTTGGCCAGTTTTGTGAGAATGAATATTGACAATTTTTAATTAACCCATTGTTTAATTAAAAAGTTTCTTCGACTATTTCGGACGAGATAATCAAGATGTCAATACATAAGACGATTTGGTGACTAGACTTCTTGCGAACATGATGAGTTAATTTCTTCGAACGAAAAAATTAATTGATACGTTTTGAAATGGAAAAAGTCGATATTGTGGAAGATGAGATATTGGAATGGAGTTGAGACTTCAACAAGGCGATTTTGATAGACGTAGTTGAGGCGAGCGTCGAGGTGGAAGGGAGTTTGTTTCATCCATAGTGGTTTAAGACTTTTCCGATGCAAAACAAAACTTTAACATACTAGTTTAACATATTATCCACAACTCACTTATTACTTCTTCACTGAGTTCGTGGCCATAGAAGATTTCCATTTATAAGTGATCATGTATAATGCCATGTGAAAGAATGGTTTCGAATGAACCAAATTCTTTAAGACTAGAAAGCCAACAAAAGGCATATCTAATGACAACCAATATTTCCTAACTATCACTAATACTCAGTTTAATCTAAACCAATCTATAATTTACGTAATTAGAGAGAGAGATGTAACCCTATCCACAAGAGAAATCACTATAAAATCTCAAGGTACAAGCATTAAGGATAGATTTTATGGAAAATCCTATATGAGTTCTTCAATTTGTTTGATGAAAGCCAATGAAGCTTGTAATGAATTAACCTTGAAGAATATGATCATTAGCCAATTTGGTCCCCATTGTTTCATGGGACCGAAGTTATTATTTCCGAACATGTTTTGCACTTGATTCGAACACATGCACGGTGAACATCTTCCACATTGAGTAAAGCTTGGTTGTTGTGGATGATTCCACATTGTGTGATTAGTGTTAGAGTAATTTAGTCTACCTTGGTCTCTCCTAGGTTGAGGTGTTTTGGAACGAGGATTAAAGTTTTCCTTTCTTCTTTGAAGGAGGTGTGTTAGACCGTCATTGATGAAAATAGTAAATCCGACTTTGGGTTTTTAAAGGAGGGATTTTTTGTGTGTTTTGAAAAACGTTTTACCTCATCATCACTTGCAATAGGAATTTTAGTATTGTTTATAAGTACAAATTTTAGTTTTGAGTTTGGGTTTGATTCTATCATTTTTTCTTTCGACTCGACTTTTTGGGCTTTTACAAACTTTACTTGTTTGGTTTCGCTAGGTGACCCTTTGGTAAAATTAAAACCTAACCCGGATTTATCTCTAGAAGTTTTTTGAGAACTTATTATTTTCTTAAGTGAGTGACTACTATCATTAATTGATTTAGTCCTAGATATTTCTTTTCTAAGTCTCTCCATTTTCAAGCTTAAGGTCTTGACATAATTTACATTCTTCAATTACTTCCTTACCTTTTTCTAACCTAGATAATTTATCTTTTAATTCTAGTGTTTCATTTTCTAATTCTATTTTAGCTTGTTTTAGAGTTTTATTTTTAGCCATGACTTTTAGTCCTAATTTGCATAGTCTACTATATTCACTATCTAAGTCATTTTCGTCTGGTGATGATTGGTCATCACTAAAGTATTCGGTTTCTGAAAGTACCTCATTGGAAGCTTTAGCCATAAGACACTTTTCGTCATTTGTTTTTTCATCTTCATCTTCGTCACTATCAATCCAAGATCCTCCAACAAAAGCTTTTTGGTTTTTATATCTTGATAGTTTTGGACATTCTCCGACGAGATGATTTAGATCACCACACTTAAAGCATTTTCTTTCGCCTTTGCCATTTTTGTCGTCTCCATTTATTTGGAATGATTTTCTCTCTTCATATGGTTGTCTTACGAATCGTCAACGTCTTTTAAAGAATTTCTTAAAGTCACTTACGGCCATGGCGTATTCTTCATCTTCACTATCGGAGGTTGAGTTATCGTCGTCACTAGATTCCTTTCTAGCTTCCAAGGCAATAGATCTACTTTGTTCTCTTTTGCTTTTGACGGTTTCGGAATCTTTCTTAATTATTTCTTCATAAACCTTCAAATTTCCAATAAGTTCGTCAAGTGATAGAGTTGTTAGATTCTTTAACTCTTCAATCGCCGTGACTTTTTCGCGCCGTTTAGGATGCAATGCCCTAAGAAATTTCCTAACACAATTCTTGTTCGAAAAACTTTCATCAAGTGCTTTTATACTAGTAATAATAGTGTTAAATTTAGCAAAGGCAATATCTATTGATTCCTCTTTCGGAATCATGAATTGTTCATATTGTTAAACAAGAAGATCTATTTTGTTAGCTTTGACTTGATTATTACCTTGATGAGTGATTAACAAAGTATCATAAATTTCTTTTGCGGTTTGACACATAAAAATTCTTTCATATTCTTTCCGTGGTAGAGCATTATAAATTACCATTTTGGCTTCATTATTTTTAGCAAGTTTCTTTTTAAGATCATCGTTTTGTTTTGGAAAAGGTACAATTTTATCCTTTTTAGTTTCGGGATTATTTTGGATAGGAGGAAAATTACCATCGGTAATAACATTCCAAATATCTAGATATTTTGACTTCACATAGGTTTCGAATCAATTTTTCCAATAAATAAATCTATCACTTTCAAATAGTGGTGGTCTTTGCATATATTGCCCTTCTAAATATTTTTCCAATTCCATAGATCGATTCAAGTTTTAAAATGCAATTTATTTTAAAAATCTTGTTTAGCGTGACTCTGATACCAATTGTGGAAAACTAGAAGGGGGTTGAATAGTTTACCACTTTTTATTTTAATGTTTATGTTTGTTTATGAAAACTTAGATTCGACTTTTTGTGAATTCAATACTTGCACAATATGAACAATATAAATAAGTAAGAGTAAATAAAGGAATAAGAGATAAGAGTTGGAAAGATCAAACCACAACACAAGGATTTATAGTGGTTCGGTTACGAAGCTCCTCTTCGGCCTACTCCACTCCTCGAGCACCTAACTCAAGAGTTTTCTTCACTATGTCAACAAACTCCCTTATGGCGGAGAAAACCGTACACAACGTTGCTTACACCGATTTACGACACAAAGCTAAATGTCGAGTTCTAATCTTAGCTAGAACTAATCTATCACAACACAACTTCACAACTTCTTCACAACTTTAAGACTTCCTCACAACTTCACTTCACCACACTACTTATGCCACAACTAACTAACACTACTTGGAAAGATCACCAAGATCTAACTATGCTTACAACAATCACCAAAACCTAACAACTACACAACTTTACAAGATATACAAATGATTTACAATTTATGATATGGATGCAACAAGATTGCAATATACACTTGGGGTGTAATAATTCTTCACTTGATGATAGAAGTATTCTTCTCTTGCACTTGAGGAATTGAACTTGGATCACTTGGAAACAAAGCTTTATGATTAAATGATCAAAGGATTTTAGAGAGATGTGTGGGCTATTTTAGAACAGAAAGAATGAGTGCAAAAGGTGAGAAAATTGTGGGGAAAAGTCTAGTATTTATAGGACAAACTGGGGGAGCGTCTACCTAGGGGCGGTCCCCTTAAATAGGTGGGCGGTCCCCTTAATTTTAAGGGGGTCGGCCGTGTATTTAAGGGGGCCGCCCAAGACTAGGGCTTCCCCAGTTTGTCTTTTGTGTAGGGGAATTTTCTAAAACTTTTCTAGCCGTTTTAGGTCCGAAAATTTGAATTTCAAAATGTTTATTTTGAATAAAACATTTCTTTTAATTGTAGAAAATGTTTTGTAATGTTTTAAAAATGTTTACAACATTTTATAAAAGTGTGAGGTTGAATAAAAATTTCCTTTGATCATAAAATGCATTAAGCATTTATTTATACATACCTTTAAGTGATGTATTTGTTGAAATGAGAATTTACTACTAATTACTTGTTTACGTTTAATTTTACGTTGAACGTTTTTATATTTTGTGATTATAAAACGTAAAGATGTGAAAAAATATTAGTAATGTTTTTAGGCATTATATTTTATCAACAATATGGGAACACCAATTCACAACTCTAGACCAATCAGATACCAAAACAATACCAACCCTGCTGAAAACATGACCTTGTCAACTCTTGAATCAGTAATAAACCCCTTTAGAAAAATCAGCGTGTGGAAAAAGGCTGTAAGTTTTCTAGGATCACTCCCTGCTAAACTGAGAGATGTTGAATGGAAGCCCGATTACAAATTATGCCATTCTAATCCTGAGTTAGCAACTAGGCAGTGGAAAACTGAGATTCGTTTGACCGACCCCTATGGAAATATCTATATGCAAGCTTTTGTGACAAAACCCACGAAGAGGAAATTATCTAAATATCACAAATTGAGTGACATAATGTCACCAAACTGGTTCGTCGAGTAAGCTTTGGAAGCAAGAATAAGGGAGGAAGAATTTGTGCACTCCCAAAATAATGTTTATCGTACTTTAAATTTTACTTTTTGTCGTATGCATATCTAAATAAAATCAATTGTATTAAATCCATTATGGATTATACTTTGATGTACGGGGACTACCCCGATATTAATGAATGAAGATTTTGGTGGACTAGTTTACGTTTCAGTTATTATAATTAATTTTAAAAACAAAAAAAACCAAGTTCGCCGCACTTAGGATTTGTGCGTCGCACATTTTATCACAGAAAGTAACAGAATGTTTGCAAATTGATCAAAACATAACCAACAAAGCTAAATCTTGTCTAACTTAATTATATATCATGTCTTTGGTTGATTTGTGTTGTGTAGACTTCAGGTACATACGATCATGAGGCCGGGTCATCCCGTGCCAAACGCTCTAGAAATGTTGAAACCGTCGAAGAAGCATTACTCCCAGATGTTCACCACAAATTCTTGGAATGGAGAGGTTGTAGTAGAGAAGCAAAGTCTCGTTATAACTCTAGGTTGGCAACTTTGCTCCCAAAACTCATTTATTCGCCGCAAATCGTGGATTGGCAGTTGTTACATAAAATTGGTTGTGGAGACGAGATTGATCAAATGTTAAAGATTAGTTTGAAGGAAGCTCAATCCGATGAGGAGATATTCTTTTCCGTGGCTTGGGTAAGGGCTTTTAATATCCGTGAACCTATTTACCCAGAACTTTGCCGTGAGTTCTATGCTACTTATGAGTTTGATGAAGTGTGTGCGGATGATGAGTTACAGTCAAAGAAGATAATCAGTTTTAGACTAGGAGGGCGTGCTCATAGTTTAACTTTGTTGGAATTTGCTAGGAGATTGGGATTGTATCATGCTGAGGAATTGAATGAAGAAGGCTTTGATGCTTATTTTCAAGGAGGTTTAAGAAGTGATGAAAACTTCAATGCTAGAGAATATTGGGAAAAGATTAGCATAGATAGGGACTTGCATTTATCTAGGACCTCAATCACTTCCGTTAGATTCCCGATTCTCAGAGTGTTGCATAAAATGATCACTTACGGATTATGTCAGAGGACGACTGGATATGAGAAGATTCAGAGGAATGATTTGTGGTTGTTAAGTATGTTTGAGGATAGACATCAGAATGGGTATGCAAATGTGGCATGGGTGATTGCAAAATGGATGAAAAGAAAGGGAGCTGGAAGTCAGAACGACAGTCAGATTTGCTGTGGTCAGTTCATTTCGAAGATTGCTAGGAAAAGCAAAGTTTTGACTGAAGAGACAATACGTAGCCTGAGTACTCCGGTTTACTGCAGAGATTTAGACAGGACTACCCTGAGAGAGTTGATCGACTCTAAGGATAGATTGATTCCTGAGATTCCGGTTGATGATGTCCCGAGAGTTGCCACCCAGATGTTCAAGAGTTTAAGAAGTGATGAAAAACTTCTAATGCTGAGAATATTGGGAACAGGATTACATAGATAGGGACTATCTTTTTATCTACCGAGTCAATCCTTTCCGTCTTTAGATTCCCGATTCTCTTAGTGTGGCATAAAATGATCATTACGGATTATGTCAGAGGACGACTAGGATTTGTGATGATTCAGTGGATTGATTTTGTGTGTTAAGTTTGTTTTGAGATAGACACTCAGAATGTGTATTGCAAAATATGGTTTGGGTGATTGCAAAATTGATGAAAAGAAGGGGATCTGGAAGTAAGAAAGAAGATAGTCCTGATTTGCTGTGGTCAGTTCATTTGAGAAGATTTTTAGGGAAAAGCAGAGTTTTGGACTAAAGAGTCAATACCATAGCGTGAGTACTTCAGTTTACTACAGATATTTAGACACGAATACTCTACTGAGAGAGTCTGATTGACTACGAGGATAGATGATTCTTGAGATTCGATTGTTTGATGTCCCGAGAATTGCTGCCTTAGAGAGCTCCGATGAGTTCCCGAGCTTCGTTGCAGGATTTATATGAGCGTTATGGATAGCATGTAGATCAGACAGGAGGTGACTAGAGAGGATGGAGTACAAACTGCTTTCATGGGTTAGGTACCAGGGTGTCTTTGAAGCACATGGCAGATGGAGTTTATTGTGTTTCAGTGGCAGTGTGCTTATAACCAACCTTAGTTATTGCTTAACCTTAGTTCGGACCATTACTACTAGCAATTTCTATTCCCAGCAGCCACCACAAAGCAACATGATGAGGAGGAGGACAACGTAGTGTCGGATGACACGAGTTGGATATATGTGATTGTGTGTGTTTGGACATGCGTGTTTCAAAAACAATATTATTATATTATTATTATGATATTTAAATGCCTCTGTTGGCATTAAAAACAATATTCTAAAACTTATTAATCAATTAGAATAATTATTAATATGCATCTGTTTTGGAATATGTGTATTTGAAACAGGAAAAAGAGATGGAAAAAATGAATGCAAGCAAGAGTTTTGGAGGATACGCAATACAAAAAAGTATATATCATTTTCCCTATTTATCTTTTGTCTATAATCTTTCGCATTAGGGACAATGCTCATATTAAGTATGAGGGGAAGATAACCTAGAAAAGTGAAAACATTTAAAAACCATAACAAATTTATATTTTTTACGATCATAAGCAATCTGACTCGAGATAGATAACGTTACTAGCATATTATGCCATCAATTAAAAGTGAGGATCACCCTTAGACTTTAAGATTTTGGGTATCTATCTTTGGCATTCACCTAGATAATTGATGCCTTTTGAGGGCCTGTTCGGGTAGGGTTTGATTGCAGTTCTTATGTTCTATTCCATCGTTACGGGATGTGTATGTATGGTCTTTGTCGCTTTTTTCTGGAACAGTGGTATTGGTTGAAAATTAGAGTGATAACATTTCGTGTGTCGGTGATTTGTAAATTCTAGGGAATTGTGCTTGAACGATAATATCTTTTCGTGACCGCAAGTTACGTAGTATGATCACGCCGCTTGCGTGATATAAACATTTTTCTGATTAAGAGGTATTATTAAAATGGAAAATATAAATGAATTACTTTGTTGAAAACACTTTTTAATTAAATCATATGAAATTTTATCCGTTCAAAGTATTGCGCAAGTGTTCTTATCATAAATATGGGGGGAAGCAAGTTCCCCCAAGACTATTCAAAAAAAGAGAAAAAGAGAAAGAAGAAGTCTGAATGTCTGAATATCACCTAAACAAAGAAGTTCGATGGAATAACAGATAATATGGATTATTATTTAATTATAAACTCTTTTCAACAAAACAAACCCGAAACTTACTAGTATGTAACCTTTTTTGAAGATAATGTACGGTGCTTACGCCATGTAGGTAGAGTTTAGTTTCTAGTACAAGCTTATGGTAATTTTTACATTTCATGACTGTGCGTTTGAGTGACTTCTGTTTATCACCCATTTCACTAAATTGAGTGTGAGTGGATTAAAAAAACTTATCCGAAATTTCGAGAGTTGCTTTATCGCGTTATCTATGCTTATGATTTCTAATCTGATGAAACGAAATTCTTTCGATTTGATTGCTTTGAGGGCTAGAAATAAGCTAAGTATGGGGGGTTTGATAAAGCTCCAAATATACATAAAATATCCCTTAGAAATGCGAGAAATATATGTGCTAACGCAATAAATATTGCAAGAATTGGTCGTTTGTTATGTAAATATTGTTTCAGGACTAAAAGTGGAAGGAAGGACTTAACGTGCAAGAAATTTAGTTATTTACAACTAATAATCATCAAAAAAATGATCTAGAAAGGGACTATTGATACTAAAGGCACAAGTGCGCCGGTTTTATTGTCAAGTGTGGCACACTTGTCAGCGTGTTTAATGCAAGTCATTTATTAGGGATGTACGGTGCACTTTTATCCAAGTGCGGCGCACTTTCTGTGTCAGTTACTAAAATGCCATCAATGATGCAACTTTTGAGTTGCCCAATCATCACTATAAATAGAGCTCGATTTGGAGGAGAAAGAGGACACACAACAACATCAACCAGTTCATAAAATACATTCAATCATTTTCCAAGAGTTGGAGTAAGTTCTTAGGAAGATTTGAAGGGTAAAACCTTCATCTTCATCTTCATCTTTTCCGGGATAGAAGAGCAAGCAAAGTTTTGTAATTTCAGAAGTTGGAGGTGCTAGACATCAGTTGTATCTTTGTTCTAAGAAGAAATTGTTATATTGGATCTTTTGCTCTTGAAATTTGGTAAAGAAACATGTTTCCATCTTTTTATAATATGAATTTTGGATCTATTCTACTTGTTAAATGTGTTGCTATTATGACTGTTGAGTAGTTTAACATGTTTGGTTAGGAACTATTTCGATATAATGGATCAAACTTGACTATTTGAGTGAACTTTTGATATGAATAATATGAGATTGATGTTCTTGGACTTGGATCCTTTAATCTTCGTTTGATCACCATTCATTACGGATATAGGTCGAAAGACTCCGGATTAAATGGGTGATTTCTGAGTTGTTTGTCTATGACAACTAGACCTTAGCCTTGTGAGAATTGGCTAAGGAAACGAAAATTAACCCAAGTACAAAAAGGTTTAACGCCAAACCACATGTCTAACGAACTTGGTTTAGCAAGCTTATAGTACTCATCATCAAACACGGATTACACTTAAAGCATTTTCATAATTAAAAATAAAAGCCGAAAGGGTTTTGTATTATGAACAATAGACAATCTTTTTAAGCAACTAAACACTCTTAAATCGAAAATAACTACACCCGTAAATCACTCCTCTATTCAAGTTTATCTATTATATTTCTTGTTCCTTGACCAAACATCTCTTTTAATTGAATTAAACCATTATCTTTAGAACCGTGACAATCTATAAGATAATCCTTTTTCATGATATTATCGACTTTATCTTAGAATTGCCAATCTCCTGTGGAACGACCTGACTTACCTACAATACTATATTACAAACGAGGGTTATACTTTACCCGTGTGTTTCCATATAATTATTCGGTATTTTCAGTCTTATAAATTTAAAGCTTTCGAAACACATCACTTTCCCCCAAAACAACATCCATATCTTGAGCAGATTCTGAAACTTTAATGTAGCTTGAGTGATCTTCTAACTTTGACATTCAAAGTGAACAACGGAATTTTGTAGAAGAATCATCTAATACCTGAGGTACACACTTTATCCACTTTTAATGAAGTTGAAACCGTAGCACCAAAATCAATTAAGACCTGGAAATGCACTTTTCTTCCTCCAGGATAGTGCTGAAGTGAATTGCTACACCAAAGTCAACTAAGTCCCGAGTGTGAGCAATTTATCCCTTTAAGGAATCATCCTTCACATGTGTACATCTTACATCAACTAATACTGCTTCTATACTGTATAATGACATTTGGTCTTGGTGAATATCCATTCGGGGGTACATGCGAGAAATCAGCAACAAATATTCTCACACTTGTAGAATACTTCACATAAACCATACTAAGTAAAGTAGTATAAACTACTTCCCCCTGGAAGTTGACCTGATTACATCAAAGTATCAAAGTGCACGTATTGCCCCATGATGGTTTCGAACTCTCGAAAGCATCATTGATGTGTACGCACATATACTCGAGAAGTTCTTGTTTTAAGCAAACATCTTGAAAAGTTATGAATGACATTGAAGAACTTTGAAAGATTTTACTTAGACTGTGAAGTACCATTGATGTTCTGTAGCTTTAAATATCCCGTGAGAATTGTTGAGTTCATCTCAACCTTTAAACTCTCTGGCTAACTTACCAACCTCTTATTCTGTCGGCTATTGTTGTGACCAGTTGGTGAAGTAGACCCGATATACCAAACTTGAAAATGAAGTAAAATCCCCCAAATTTGTTACTTAAGCTTACATTATTATTGATTGAAGAATGGTGCAGAAGAAAGCCTCTAAGTACCCTATACCCAACATCAAAAGTATAAAAAGTACAACACCTTTTGAAACTATCCACATCGGCATCTGCGTGTGACACTTAGTACAACAACGTAACTCCTTTAAGTGATAGCTATAACCCGTGAGTACTACAATGTAACTCCTTACATCGGGTATAACTAGATAATTCAAGTCTCAATTACAAACCGTATACGTTCAAGCAAGTCATCAATCGATAGATTGGGTTTGAAGAAAAAGGGTAGAAAGTAGAAGGAAGTCTAGATGATGAAATAAGTAGACGCCTTCGTGAAACTCACTTCAATCTCAAATAAGGGATACCAAATCAACTCCATGATCACATGACATTAAAATCCAAATTCCATAGCCGTTTTGATGTTTTAGTAAATCTTAATGATCGTTTTAGCATTAAGTGTTGTGTTTGCTTTGGTGTTGTGGAAGGTGTTTAAGTTTGGTTCTTGGCGAAAATAGGTGAAAATGGCCTTAAACTCAAATTCGGTGAAATTACCGAAAATGGTTGAATTTCGGTGAACAGTACCGAAAATGGTTCAATTTCGGTGAACAGTACCGAAAATGGTTTAATTTTGGTGAACAGTACCGAAATGGTATAAATTGCCGGCTTTAACGTATAAATCGCCGTCTAGAATAACGTATAAATCGCCGTCTATAATAATGTATAAATAGCCGTCTAGAATAACGTATAAATCGCCGTCTAGAATAACGTACAAATCGCCGTCTAGGATAACGTATAAATCGCCGGATTTCAAACGCGTATAAATTGCCGTCTACGAATAACGTATAAATCGCCGCCTAGAGAAGCGTATAAATCGCCGGATCACAAAGCGTATAAATCGCCGTCTCTATAAAGCGTATAAATCGTCGTCTTCAAGCGTATATATCGCCGTCTTCAAGCGTATAAACCGCCGTCTTCAAATTTTCCAGAAATACAACTTTTGAATCACTTAAAATACACACTTTTTGATGTTTTTGGATGATTTCTTTTGTACAACCAAGTATCCTAAGGCAAGATCTACCATAAAAACACAAAGTTTATGCATTTTAACACAAAAATTTCTGGATCAAGATTTTGGGTAAAAAGCTTAAAAAAAGAACCATAGATCTTTCAAAATAAGCTTAGAAAAACCACAAACCATTTGTACAAATGAGCTAGAAACATTATAGAGAAGAAAGTTTCAAGCTTTTGCACAAAATAGACACCAACCAACCAAACCTGCGGGTTTTGGCTTAAAAATAAGCCACAAAAAGCTTTAATAAGCTTCGACAACACCCAAATAAGCAAACCATCAACCCAAAACGCTCCTAGGCTCTGATGCCAATTGTTACCCATAAAGATTCTAGCCTAAAACACACGATCCGAAGGTCGGGAGGATAAAAGAAATAGAAAGCCATATTATTAGAGAGAGAAAGGGAAGAGTGTGTATTTCTAAAGAGAGAAAGGAAACACACACTTATGAGATACAAATGATTATCCTCACCCCTCCATGGAAGTATGGAGGGGGTATTTATAGCCATTTATACGCACTACTATCCTAACTTGACATTTCTAGTCCTTGCGTATCCGACTATAAGTAAACTAGTGTAATTCCGTATTAGCCGACATATTTTCAGGCTAACAAATATAAAAACTAACGGGTCAGATACGGAGACGCCAGTAAAAGAAGCCGAGACAGGGAATAGACCTGAAAGTAGGATAAAAAACAAGCCAATCAAGAGCGATGAGAAAGAGAAAGGAGTGGAGGCACCCAGCTCTCAGTCTGTAGAGTATTACCTGAAGCATAGGATCAATAAAAAGCTAATCGAGGGGCTTGTTCATAATCAAAGGTTCAATGACTCCCTATCAGGAGTCCGAGTAGGAAAAATGAAAGGAAAGACCCATACTTTCTCACCGAGGGGGCATGTCTATGAAGCAATCCTCAAGAAAAAGATAACAATGAAGGAGGACATAGGAGGAAACTTTGAAATACCCTGTAACATAGGAGGCCTAAAACGTATGAACGCCCTAGTAGACCAAGGATCCAACATAAACGTCATGCCCCTCTCCACCTACATGAAACTAACCGACGAAAGGCCTACTAAGACAGACATTAAACTCTCCCTAGCTAGCCATTCATATATCTACCCTTTAGGAATAGCAGAGGACGTATTAGTTGATGTTGCCGATTTTATGTACCTCGTGGACTTCGTGATTTTAGACATAAAGGAATACGAAAAGATGCCCTTTATCTTAGGAACACCATTCCTGACAACGGCTAAGGCTGTAATTAAGTTTGATAAGGGCACCATCACTCTAAGATCTGGAAGAGTAAGATAAGTTTCCATATGATACCTGAAACCCTCTGTAAGGTAGAAAAAGGGATTAAGAATAATATAAGGCCTATAGCCCCTCACTATGACTATGAATAGGCTAGTCTTGGAATGGGAGGAAAGGATAAAACTTCATCAGGAAAAGGAAATGAAGTTCGACCAATGGAGGAGCAAAAACTTAAAAAATAGGCGTCCCACTCTTGTCAAAGTAGAAAATGAGATGGATAATGGAGGGGAAGTCACGTAATAGCGTGTGACTTCGAGTCTAGCTACAAGACTCATAAATAAAGAAAAGCGCTTTTGGGAGGCAACCCAATGTTTATTTTTATCGCATATTAGGAGTGTCTTGTGTTTTAATTCTTTTCATTTATTCTTTTGTGTTTGAATTCATCATTTTGCAATCATGCTTTGCTTTGTCTTTAACCTCGTCTTAATTTCAATCAAAGGTATTTTGCAGCAAAATAAGTGTAGGGGAAATATCCGGTTTTTAAGAACCAATTCAAACATATTAAATAAATTATTTAGATTAATTCGCGTCAGTTTCGAGTCATATGATTGTATTGACTAATCTCAGGTTTTATGCAGTAATTCATACAGGAAATAACTCATATAATCGCGTGCAGGAAATTTTTCAAAGAAAACGAAAAAAAATTCACTCAGAAGCTGGTGACGGCGTCAGGATTTATCCTAACGGCGTCGTCAGCCCAACTACAGGAAAATTTTAAAATTTTCAAGTATTTTCAAAAAATAGTTTGCACAACATTTAAAATTTGTAATTCTTTTATAAACCTGCATAAACCTATGATTACATCATTACTCTCATCCTATCTTTACTGCTTTCATAGAGTCAATACCCTAAACTCTTGTTGTATATATCTATCCCACCGATTTTATGCTTGGTGTAGTTGTCTTTCTCTTTGATTACATGTTATATTTGATGAGAAGAAGCTTTGAAGTTCTTAGAAAGTTTCATTGGATGGGAGGACGATTTAACCAGTTATTGCATGTTTCTTCTCCATTATTGAGCAAACCAGGAGAGTACTAGTTTCTTTTACTTGTTTTTTTCCCTTTATTCGTTCATACGGGTACTTCTATAGAACATTGAGGACAATGTTAAACTTAAGTGTAGGGGAAATAAGCCTTAGAAACTATTTATTCATTTGCCATTTGCTTGTTCCTTAAAATGATAAAAGTGCGGCGCACTTTTATCCAAGTGCGGCGAACTTTCTGTGTCAGTTACTAAACTGCCATCAATGATGCAACTTTTGAGTTGCCCAATCATCACTATAAATAGAGCTCGATTTAGAGGAAAAGAGGACACACAACAACATCAACCAGTTCATAAAATACATTCAATCATTTTCCAAGAGTTGGAGTAAGTTCTTAGGAAGATTTGAAGGGTAAAACCTTCATCTTCCTCTTTTCTGGGATAGAAGAGTAAGGAAAGTTTTGTAATTTCAGAAGTTAGAGGTGCTAGACATTAGTTGTATCTTTGTTCTAAAATGAAATTGTTATATTGGATCTTTTGCTCTTGAAATTTAGTAAATAAACATGTTTCCAACTTTTTATAATATGAATTTTAGATCTATTCTACTTGTGAAATGTGTTGCTATTATGACTGTTGAGTAGTTTAACATGTTTGGTTAGGAACTATTTGGATATAATGGATCAAACTTGACTATTTAAGTGAACTTTTGATATGAGTTAAAGGTTAAAATAGTTAATCCCCCTCATTAACCATAAGCTGTTTAGCATTAAATATAGCCTAATTTGGTAAAGAATCTATCCCATCAGCATCATCAAAAAGAAGATCACTTCTTATTGATGCCTCTGAGGATAGACACCAGGGCTTGGCCAGGTACGATTACTGTGGCAGTTATTTACTCTAATATTGTTGACTTATTTAGGATTTTGCCGAATCCAAAACTAACTTCAAACAAATTGTAGTAGAGACTACACATATGACTTTCATGAGAGCATTATGAATGGTTGCTTCGCGCATGAAAGTTATATCTCATGACTCTGCCTTTCCATCAGTTTCGTTATAAGCAACCATATTGTGTTTAGGGCATGATTCAAGAACAGCCATGATTTTTGAATTGGTGATCGTCGGTGAGTAAGAGATTAGGGTTTGAATGAAGGAAAGTATTTGAAAGAGATTACGTGAGTGAACTGTGCAATTGAGATGGGTTTATATAGGTTAAACAAATCCTAAGATCATAGAAAACGTTTCAATTTACACTTTAGACCTTGGCGTAATTCTTCAAACGTCTCTAAGCTTTTGGTACTATCTTTGCCCAACGGTATTAACTTTACACTATCGGTACTAACTTTTGCAACCCAAAAGAATGAAACTAATCTTGGCAACAGCAGTGCTTCATGTACACATCTAAAGCTCTTCTTATGACTCTCTAAAACCCAAATAATGCCATGAAAATCATCAATATGGTCAAGATTCTTTAGCACCTGAACACTTATACAAATAACAAACAAATCTTATTGCCTCCCTTAACTAAGGCAACTTATGAGATTAATCATCCCAATTGTAAAACTAAAACTGAAGCCTGCTAACATCAAATGCCTTGTGTTAGAGATCAGCTACATTGTCATCAGTGTGTATTTTTCTGCACCTGAATAAGTTTCTTCTCATATGCATCCCTTATGAAGTGGTGCCTAATTGCAATATGCTTTATTTTAGAGTGAAAGACTGGATTCTTTACAATGCAAAAAAAATAGTACTTTCATTATCAATGTAGATTTTGTGGTTTGAAATTGAACCCATAGTCTAGCATTTGATTTTGATCCATAAAACTTCGCCCACAGCAATTGCTTTAGCAGCAACATATTCAGCTCTTTAGTAGATGTAGCCACAATTGTCTGCTTTTTGCATTGCCAAGAAATAAGTCTTCTGCGGGGACAAGTAATTGACAACTCATGTTGTGGATTTCCTGTCAGATTTCTCTGCATAGTCACTATTAATAGGCTTCCAGGACAAAATGAGGACACTCTAGGAATACCAAAGGCCTAATTTTGGGTGTGCCCTTTAGATACTAAGGATTCTCTTAACAACACTTTAGATGGGAGGTCTTTCGGTGTGACCTGGAACTTAGAACAAGACAGACTGCAAAAAATATATCAGGCCTAGAAGCAGGTCAAGTACATTAAGAAACCAATATGGATCTATAAAGATGTACATCACATCATAGCTTCTCATCCTTGATAATGGCTTTCGGGTCGCAAGTGACTGTGTAGCTAGCAGTCTAACATGACAATAAATCAAACTTCTTTAGGATTTCTGCAACATACTTATCCTGACTTATAAAGATACCATCTTCTTTCTGTTTGACTTGTAATCTAAGAAAGAAGGTGAGCTCTCCCATAGAACTCATCTGAAATCTACTCTTCATTAATGCCTCAAATTCATCACACCAAGATTTCTTTGTAGAACCAAAATGATATATCCACATATAAACTTGTACTATAATGATTTCATATTTGTATTTCTTAATGTAAATAGTCTTGTTGTTAGTTCCTCTTCTGTATCTATTCTTTAGCAAGAAAGTATATAAAGTAGCATACCAGGCTCTAGGAGCTCGGTGTAAGCCATAGAGAGCTTTCACTACTTTGTAGACCTTCTTAGGATACTTAGGATCTATAAAACCTGGAGGTTGAGACACATAGACCTCCTCATCAATTTTGCCATACGGAAGGGGCACTGTTACATCATTTGATTAGACTATGAATCCATGTAAGATGGCAAAGGCTAAAAAGATCTAATGGATTCAATCTGGCCACGGGAGCAAAACCTCTCATCATAGTCTATCCCTTCATCTTTGCCTATGTCCCGAGCATCTAACCTTTGCCTTATTTTAACCACAAACAACTCTCTATCTTCTTATTTCTGTAAAACCATTTTGTTCCCAAGTTTCCTTCTTCCCTTAAGGCAACATCTACAAAGAATCTAAACTTTTTGAATCTTGAAATTGTTAGCAGTTCTTCTGCATAGCATAACCAAATTTTTCTTCAGTGCTTCAGAGATCTTCTTGGGTTCATTTTGAGACAAAAAACAAGCAAATAAACAATGCTGGGAGTTCTTATGATTATTTTCTCCTTTGCTTTTGAATATAACTTACAAAAGGCATGGGCTCCAAAACTTTTTGGTCATGTTGGCTTCTTGTTTTGGATACGGCTGATTGTAGATCCTCCAAGGAATTAGAGTTTAAAGGATGAATAGATGTTAATCTTTTGATGCGGGAATAGGATGTCATTACAACATGTTCTAAATTTGTGATGTCGCCACTGCACCCTCATCATCATAAGATGCATTGGTAAAAATACCAGCAGTAGGATTGTCATAAATTTCCTCAAGTGCAGGTATTTCTAAATCATCTTGGTCAGTATTGATTGATCTGGAGGTAGTCCACCATTAGGACTGGCAGTATAAATGGGTGCTTAGCAGTATTAACTATGTTGTACTGTAGCTTTAGCAGCTCCTGTTGAAGAAGCAATCTTAGTTTCTTAGGCCAAACTCCTTCTGAGATGCATCACTGCATCAGTAGCATCTTGTTTTTTGCCTTTTAGTCTTTCAAGCTCATCCAAAAAGACTTGATCACTCTTATCTACTTGCTTGAAATCAGGATGCTTGGTAGGTTCTTCACCTGCATTATTTGCTTGTGAGCTCTTGACTGTTGAAGTATAAAAAGACCATATTGGCAGTATAAAGTAGTCCTGAGCAGATTTAGCCTTTTTTTCTGATTACACCTGCATCAATATTATCTTCCTGTACCTTGCATTTTGATTAAGCTTCTTGTGGACCTGCATGTGTTGTTAGCTTGAATCTTTGATTCACAGGTTGATAATTCTTTGAATCAGTTAAATAATCAAGATCAAATAGCAAAGTTGGTCCTTTTCCTAAAACATTTGGTTTTATTTTCTAAAAAGGGTTATGAGCGGTTTTCTTCAACTCTCTTTGGTTTCTAAATTGTATCCCTTAAAAGCTATTCTGCAACATTTGATCAGTTTAATTGCTAATTTGGTTATAGGATTACTAACTATGAGATATGATTGTATGCGATCGAGATCTGTTGGTGTTTTTTCTCTCTGATGGCGTTGGGTTCTTTTATAGACAAGGATAAACCCTAAACAGGCTTACATAACGCGGTAAAATGATAATACATTATCTTTTCTACAATATTCATACATATCTCTTCCTCGGTACTTACTAACTATTTTATACTAATGGTACTAACTATCTGAACAATACTTAACATTTTGTACTTTCAGTACTAACTATAACTAGCGGTACTAAGTATAGAACTAACGGTATAAGTAGCTTTGGTTTTTCACAAAATGTACACTGAAGAAGATAGTGATCGGTATATTGCACAATGTTTTGTGAATGGTTTATATGCATCAGATGGAGAGATCAATTTGGAAAAGAACGATAACTTAATCTCAAACGACTACGCAGTCAAACTTTGTCTTGAGTATGAGGTTAGGAAGGGAAAGAAGTTGGTTAAAAAGGAGTTGATGGTATTATTACGTGGGGAAATTTACTTTGTTCAATTCATCATAAATCCTGAAGAGGACGAATTTGAGCCAGGATTAATTTTTGGAAGATCATTCTTGCGTTCTGCCAATGCAATCGTAAACTTCGGGGAAGGCACTATTACAATACAACCTGACTTTGACCCTTTTCTTTTAAGCAGTGATGAAGAAGGGAAACCAAACCTTGATGACTTGGAAACGTTGCTTGACTTTGACTTTGATGAGGTACCACAAACAGAAACCGATCTTCCACCAATGGTATGCAAAATGGGCAAGGGAAGTAGAAATAAAAAGAAAGTAATGGAAAACATCATGTACTTTAATAATGGTGCTGGACCATCTTCATCCATTGGAATACCCTTAACCCAAGAGGAAGCTGAAAAGAGGGCACTTGCGCACAATATCAGTATGAGGTATGAAATTCTAGAAGAAGTGAGGCCGGTAATAGAAACATTGGCCTATAATGATAAATACAGAAAGTTGTTGGATGAAATCTGGGCTGACAAAGTCAGATTAGATGGAATGATTAAACCGGAAGAAGAAAAAGCAATGGCAAAAATGAAAGGGCAGATGCTTAAGGAAAAGAAAGATCCAGGGGCATTCATATTTCCAATTAGGCTGGAAGGCCGAATCAATGAAAACGCTCTCGCTGATACAGGATCTGACACTAACACCATGCCATACAGAATCTACGAACAGCTGGGTAGAGATGATATCATGAAAGAAGACAGGAACATAACAATGATTAACTATACAGAAGCTGAAGTAACTGGTCGGTTGGTAAATGTACTATGTCAAGTTGGATTTACCACTCTGTCTGCCAAGTTCTTAATTTTGGAAATACCTGTAGACCGGGACGCACCCATCATGGTGGGTCGTGGATTCCTTGATACGATTGGAGGCAACATTGACATTCCAAACAGGATATTTACTACTTTTGATGGACGTACTCGTCAAACCTTTAGAGCAGCTAAATCAGAGAAAATCAGAATTGATGAGAGCGACTCAGATGACGAAGAAGACTATGTGATTAAGAGGAATGATATGTGTGGAAAACTAGAAGGGGGGTTGAATAGTTTACCGCTTTTTATTTTAATGTTTATGTTTGTTTATGAAAACTTAGATTCGACTTTTTGTAAATTCAATACTTGCACAATATGAACAATATAAATAAGTAAGAGTAAATAAAGGAATAAGATATAAGAGTTGGAAAGATCAAACCACAACACAAGGATTTATAGTGGTTCGGTTACGAAGCTCCTCTTCGGCCTACTCCACTCCTCGAGCACCTAACTCGAGAGTTTTCTTCACTATGTCAACAAACTCCCTTATGGCGGAGAAAACCATACACAACGTTGCTTACACCGATTTATGACACAAAGCTAAATGTCGAGTTCTAATCTTAGCTAGAACTAATCTATCACAACATAACTTTACGACTTCACAACTTCACAACTTCACAACTTCAAGACTTCCTCACAACTTTACGACTTCACTTCACCACACTACTTATGCCACAACTAACTAACACTACTTGGAAAGATCACCAAGATCTAACTATGCTTACAACAATCACCAAAACCTAACAACTACACAACTTTACAAGATATACAAATGATTTACAATTTATGATATGGATGCAACAAGATTGCAATATACACTTGGGGTGTAATACTTCTTCACTTGATGATGGAAGTATTCTTCTCTTGCACTTTAGAGAGATGTGTGGGCTATTTTAGAACAGAAAGAATGAGTGCAAAAGGTGAGAAAATTATGGGGAAAAGTCTAGTATTTATAGGACAAACTGGGGGAGCGTCTACCTAGGGGCGGTCCCCTTAATTTTAAGGGGGCCGGCCGTGTATTTAAGGGGGCCGCCCAAGACTAGGGCTTCCCCAGTTTGTCTTTTGTGTAGGGGGGATTTTCTGGAACTTTTCTAGCCGTTTTAGGTCCGAAAATTTGAATTTTAAAATGTTTATTTTGAATAAAATATTTCTTTTAATTGTAGAAAATGTTTTGTAATGTTTTAAAAATGTTTTTATAAAAGTGTGAGGTTGAATAAAAATTTCCTTTGATCATAAAATGCATTAAGCATTTATTTATTCATACCTTTAAGTGATGTATTTGTTGAAATGAGAATTTACTACTAATTACTTGTTTACGTTTAATTTTACGTTGAACGTTTTTATATTTTGTGATTATCAAAACGTAAAGATGTGAAAAAATATTAGTAATGTTTTTAGGCATTATATTTTATCAACAATCTCCCCCTTTTTGATGATTACAAAATTTAAACTCATTAAATGTAAAATTATTTTTAAACAAGTATTTAGTGAGTTTCATGTCATTTCTCCCCCTTTTTGTAGAATAAAAAAGACATCGTCGAGAATTGCTAGGTAAATCGACGGAATAAATGCTCCCCCTTGATATGTGCTCCCCCTCGTTCGAGGGTACCAAGGAATCGAACTATGCTTTCTTGGCTACAGAAACGAGTTAGAACAATACAAATATTTCTAACATGTAGCAAGAAGGAAAAATATGGCATACTAGTAATGCAACCAACAATAATCATCCATTGAAGTAAAATAGTATGTGAACCACACTCAAGCATACATAAAGAAAATAACATGCTAACATTCATGAAAATTTTAAACTACAAAGAGTCCTATAACTAGTAAAGCTCCGTAGGACTTTGCTTGCAAAATGGTGGATGGACAATTATTTTGAGAAACTAAACATAGAGTATGTTTTAGTTTGGTGAAGATGGTGGAGGTGGTGGGATGATGGTTGTTGGTGGTTGTGAGAGCATATGTTCAATATATGAAAACATATATTGGAGTTCATCTCTTAACCCAAATATGAGAGTACGATTGTGAATGCAACACAAGCATGAATCTCCATGTGCCTCAAGAAGGTTCCAAGGGAAATGGGATTACTAAGCTAGGTGGTGAAGGTGATGGTAGTATCTAATTGGACATATAAGTGGGGGTGAGGTGATTGGTGTGAAAGGGTGAGAGTGATGTCATTGATGCATTTTCTTGAGTTTGGAGGTGGTGGAGAAACTCGTAGAGGAGGAGATGTTGGTCGAGTTCATAGTAAACCATTGGGTTAAAAGTGATGTTGATGAGGTTGGTGATTTGGATATGTAGTCAATTGAGGATGAGGAAGTATCTTTGGTTGATGGTGTTTTGGAGGGTGCATTAGGAGCACTAGGTGATGATAGCTGAAGTGTGGGTGATGGAGTTTTTGTGTCATCATGGGTTAAATCTACAAATAATTATTTTGGTGGAATGATGTTGATTTTTGATTTCTTATAGGCTTTGGAAATGGAGGCTCTAGTGGATGCCATGGATGTTGATAATGGTTGATGAATGATGAAGAAGATGGTGTGTTGGAGATGATCATTAGGAGGGAATTTATGGGAAGGAAATGGTTTGAAAATGGAATGAGTTTGAACTAGTTTTAAAATTATTCAAATTCGTGTTCGAGAATCTGGCAAAAGATACTGAGACTAGGTAAAAGAGAGTCAAAAAGAAGAAAAAATAATGTTTTACTCGTGAAATACTAGGGCGGTCCCCTTAAATAGGGGGCGGTCCCCTTAAAATTAAAGGGGCCGCCCTCTGTTGGTTCCATTTTTTACAAAAAAATGATTTTTCTCAGATTTTTGTAAGAGTATTTCTGTTTTGGTGGTTTATTTGCAGCAAGCCCTATTGAGTTTTATGAGCATATTTAATCATATAACATGTAATAAACACATTAAATTATGAAACCAAAGTGGCACAACTAGTTGATTTAATAAAACAACCAAATGTTTAAGTCATCATAGCAAACAAGTACTGATATGTGTGTAAACACATATCCGTTTTATGTCAAAAATTGCCTTAAAAAGACAAAATTGTGCTTTAAATGCTTGAATGTTGCTCGTTTTGTCTTTGTGATTGTGTAGGTACGGACATTGCAAAAATCTTAAGAAAACGGTCAAAACCGGACAATCACGAACATGGGAACGGAATTGAGTGTGCAAAATTTGGAGAATGCTATCAAGGTCAACAAAAGTCAACCTATGGTCAACAGTGGTCAACCATAAAAAGACAAAACCTAAAAATTCCTAAATCAGTCCCTCAAAGTTAACCAAATTACAAAAATAATCCCTAAACCCTAACGGTGTTAACTCTTATAATTATAAGAGTTAACACCATGTTAATCCCTTATAACAAATCCAAAAAGCCCGAGCCCAAACACATCCTGTGGCCCAATCCCTTTATAAGCCCAAGTCAAACCCCGGGTAAATCAAAAAGTCAAACATCCCTTTATAAAAGAAAAGGCGCGGGAAATGTTGTTATTACTATTCACCGTCATCTTCCTTTTACCACGAGGTCAAAATCAAGGGGCAAGTGCAAATTAAGGGAATGGAAGGGTAATTCAAGTGGCTAAGTACACGTTGGCAGAGTATTACATCATCTCTCATTCTCATTGGCCAAAACCCAAAGGGTAATGGGGGGGGGAAACACGCGGTTCTGACAACAAACACACGAGGAATGAGGATTTTACACTAAAACGCCTCACGAAAGAAGCACATGAGTGTCACATCACGGATTGCCATGCTGGCAATCCGTGTGAGCTAAGATTTGATCTAACGGACCTCAATTGAGATCCAATCATTGGAAGAAATAGAGGGACATGATTCAAGGGAGCGTGTGAAGGACTTGACACCTAAAAGCTTCTCCTGGCAGCTATAAAAGGACTTCTTCACTCTCACATGATCATCTTCCTTTTTCCTAAAAACTTTTAGTTTTCATTAGCTTATGTAATTTTCAGTTTTAAATATAATTTTTCTCTTTAAACTTTTGTAGCTTTCAATTTCCAAAGCATTGTAATCCGTTTTAAGTTTTAATAAAATCATCATTTTAAGTTTTCATAAGCTGTGTTACTCAATAGCTCTTATTACTCTCAAATGTTTGTGCTACTGTTCCAAAAGCTCTTAATAAGCTCCTTCTAGCTCTTTCAAGTCTCTTAGCTTGGAATTAAGCTCTAATAAGCCTTAATCTACTGAAACTTTAAAATCAGCTTAAAAACCCTTGCTATTTGGATTTTTGACTTATGGAAGATGAGCATAAAATGGAAGAGCTCATATGGACTTATACTGGTTTATTAACAATAAGCCAGAGCTTGTATATTGCTCAATTGAACCATTAATAACCTTTGTTTAACTAAGGTTCTAGTAAGTATCAATTTAAGACATATCAATTTAAGCTTACCTGTCTTAAATTTCTTAGTATAGTTTAGCTTATTTTGCTTATTTGTGCTTATTATTGTTTCAATATGCTTATTAAGTAGTTTAGATAATCTGTCTTTAAGTTCAGTAGCATAGATATTAGCTTTCTTAATTTTGTCTTTTAAAATACTAAAAATCCAAAAATAATAGTTTAGCTTATAGCTTATTAAGTTTGGCTTTTTGTCTGCTTAGGATTGCTCATTAGGTTGGTCATAAGCTGCTTATTATCTGGTATTTAGTATTTGAGCTTTTAATTTCATTTTAATAAGCTAATATGGATATGAGTAATGTTAAAGGGGTGTTTGGCATAGCAGATTTAACCACAAGTTAAAACTGCTAGTAGCCAATTGGTCTTTGGATATTAATTTTAATTTCTAATCTAAGGTTGCTAGAGTAGGTTTTATGAGTTAGTTTAGAGTTAATTATATTTTTCATAAGCTAGTTAAAAACAAGCTCAAATCTGTTAAGTCTATTTTGCATTATTAAGTTTAATCTTTTTCAGTAGGTGAATTGGCCTTAGTTGCTCTTAGTGTGGTTTTAAAAAAGTGTTAGAATGAGTATTATTAGGACTGCATTGGATAGAAGTTAGGATTTGGTCATTTTGCTTGCTCACTGCATCAGTAGTTCATAAGGACATATAGTCATTTTATAGTTTGATTTTCAGTAGGTTTTAGTCACTCTTAGGATTTGAATTTCATAGTTTAAGCTGTCCTTAGGTCATTAATCAACTTTTTCAATTTGCTTTTCCAAATTAATCTCATTTGCTAATCTGAATTTAAGCTGCAAAATGGATTTTTGTCTTTCTGAAGAAAAAAAATATAAACTCAGCAGGATCTGAGTTGTACAAGCTGTTTTCAATCACCTTTTTCAATAAGCTATAGTTTTCAAAAGTTGATTTAAAAAGCTTTTTCAAGTAGACTTTTAGCTAGTCTTTCAAAAAAACCAAGTTTAATTCATTAAAATTCTTGTTTAGTTGCTTAAATTTTAAGCTCAAAGTGAGCTTAAGGGTCTGTTTGGCTACTATTTTCATTTTAGATGCTTATTGAGATTTCAGCTTATAGCTTAGGTCCTTTGTACTTAATTTCCTTTCATTTAAGCTCAGTAGTGTATAAAGCAGCTTAATTTTAGCTTTAAATTCATTAGTGTAGCTTATTTTAGCTTTTAGAGTTCTTACAATTTGATTAAATCCAAAAAAAATATAGTTTAGTGATTCTGTCATCATTTTAAGCTGTTTAATAGCTTATTTAGGGCTTTTCAAAGTTCCTTTTATTAAAATAGCTTATTTTTAGGTGCTTAATAACTTTGCTTTTATAAATTTTTATAAAAAAAGGGGGAAAGTGGAAATCGGGGGTGAGCAAGACTCGAACCCCCGACCTCAACACTTTCAACCCTTTTATAACACACTCCACTACCAACATGCCCTGGGGTCTTTTTCGTTATAACCTTGCAACATTTATTTCTTATACACATTTAGTCCCTTTAGCTCAATAAGCTGTTATAGCTTATTTCGCAGCTTATTCATTAAGCTAGTCATATTTAGACTCGACAGATTTGGTTCATCATTCGGCAAACATAGTTTTCGTGGCTATTTTTGTAGTGAATAACTCTCGGCGTCATTGGTGTTCGTTTTGGTGATACTCGGGTGAAAAGAAGACGAAAAAACGAGCAGGATCTCTCTCTCACGCGGCGCGCTCACCGAAAAGAAAGAGTGACTCGAATATGAGCGGAAATCGCAAGGATCGAACGAGTGGAAAATCGTTTGGATCGAACGAGCGGAAATCGCAAGGATCGAACGAGCGGAAATCGTTTGGATCGAACGAGCGGAAATCGCAAGGATCGAACGAGCGGACTCGAACAAAACGATTCGGAACGAGGCGGACTCGAACAAGCGATCGAACGAGCCGATCGAACGAGCGATTCGAACGAGCGGACCGAACTAGCGATCGAACGAGCGGGGATTTCCCGAACTAGATGACTGAACGAGCGGAATCACCGAACGATGCGATCGAGCTACGAGCGGTGATCGATACGAGCGTGACGAGCTACCGATGCGCTGATCGAACGAGCTGTGAACCTCGAACGAGCGTGATCGAACGAGCTGTGATCGAAACAGAGCCTGATCGAACGAGCGTGATCGAACGAGCGTGAACCTCGAAACGAGCGACTTGAACGATTCGATTCGAACGAGAGGTTCGAACGAGCAAATTTTTTATGGACTACCCGAACGATATTTTTTTAGAAATTTGTGTGGACGGAAAAGGGTTTCAGTAAAACAGCCATAACTTTTGATCCGTAACATCTGTTCTTAGCCCTGATTCCGTGCCTCTCAAAGCGAAGCAGAAAAACGAGACGGATCACGCTATAACCAGCCTTTAGCTGGTTAAGGATTTTTCGAGGCCCAAAAAGCTCGTTTACTATGATTTATTGACATTTTTCAGTTTTTTGTCTGGACTTTTTGGACGCAAGATTCCGCATCAAATAATTCAGGTTTTCTATGATTCTGTATATCCGCGCGCAATTCATTTATCGGTTTTATATCATTGACGTGTAAAAATCCCGTCTTTGTGAACGTGTATTGCTTTACCAAAAAACCACAACTTCAATCACTGAATCTTCAGCTTAAGATCCAACAAAATCTTTCACACTTCATAACTAATCATTCATCATGTCTACTCTAGTTAACACATCCTCAACAGAAATTTCAGTTCTCAAGCAGAAACACGATGAGCTACTCAAAAAGAGTCTGTTAACTAGGTCACAATTTGAAGGTCAACTTAAAGAGAAAACTAAGGTTATTTCGGATTTAAAGGTTAAGGAAGGAAAAGACATTGACACGATGATTGAGATGGAGAAACAGATAAAGTTTTTAAATGAAATTCTTTATAAACGCAATCAGTCAATACAGACCATTCACATGTTAGCACCCAAATGCGCAACGTATCATGGTAGATCAACCTTTGCTAATCCAAAGTACTGCAAGCAAGCTCAATCTAATAAGCCCTGTTTGTATCAGATCCCATATGATACTTCTGATCCTGCAAACAGATTTGCCCCTGATGGGGAAGAGATAGTCACTCTTTCAGAGGAGAGTAGATCAAAATTGGATAAAGACAAAGTGAAACCATATAATTACACATATCAAAACAGTCTTTATGAAAATTTCAAACCACCATCCAAAGCCTATCTTGATCAGTTGGAACGCGCTAAAGAAATTAGGAAGACAATGTGGAGAAAAACGTTTGTTAGGACAAAACCAAACATTGCTAAAAAAACGTTCGGCTTTCTACCAATGTCTAAATTCCATTAGTAATAGTAGCTACTTTATAACGAAATGAACAACAACTTCAATCATTTTAGAACAAATTGTCAACCAAACGTGGTCTAATCATACTTAGTAGAGCATTTCCTAACTCCCAAATGCCACGGGAGTATGGAAGTTTTGATCAAAATCTTATTTAATGCCTTTTCAGACAAAACAATACTAGACAGTCATTGTTTTTTTTCATGAACCTAAAAAAAAGAGAAATGAATGACGATTTGGATACGTTATTTCCCTTGAAAAGGAGCTTGGCGAACTTGAATCAGAAAAGGCTTTTGATTTTTCAAAATAGATGATCTACTTCTCGAAGAGTGTCTGTCTAAAGATGTTACATGTCGTATTTGATTCTTGGTCTGATTTAAAATGCTTAATTCTGAATTAAATGCTTGTATCTTCATAAAATTCAAAGAATGTGAATGTCTTGCACAAAAGCTTTCGAAACGAAGGGGGGGGTACTGAATCTGTTAACAAAGAAAGTTTCATATAATTTGTTAAAAAGTTTTTCTAAACTTGAAAAACACTCGATTTCTCTTGAACTTTCTTTACAACATTGTAAAGAAAGATGAAAAAATCACAAGTTTGCCAAAGAAAATGCTTCCAATGGTATTTCGAAAAGAAACGGTGTTCAATATAATGAAATACAAGATTTGAAAGCTCAAATGCAAGAAAGCAACATGGTGATAAATGAGTTAAAGAAACTCATTCTGGTAACAAAAGGAATGGTCTGTGGATAACTTCAGTATGTAAAACCTATCTGTTCGCGCGCACGAACCTAACCAAATGCTAACGGATACCAAAACCATAGTTTTAGGAAAAACGTCTCATTTTTCAAATTCTCCATGAAATGGGAAGTTTTCATAACCGATAACAGTCGGTTAATAAAAATAATTGTCGAATGGTTTATTTAAACAGTCACTCACAGAATTGCACGCAGAAAAGAACCAAGCGGTTCAAAATACAAAGTGCTTATACCAGTATGTTTTAGAATTTTGCCTCAAACACTCCACAAAAACAGAAACACCACAGTTTGCCTCATTCTTCTTGGAAGACTTATCCTCACATTGGTCTAAATCTTCAGGAAGTAGTTCACACTACTAGTGTTAGACAGACCACAGCTTAAGAGCTATCAAGGGTAACTTTATGGCCGTGCCCAAACATTAGTCATGTGTAGTTTAAAAAAAGAAGGAGTAGAAAGACCATCCTAGGATTTCTTGTATTTGTCTAAAAAAACAAAGTCTGTAACTGCATCGTAATGACAGTTCACAACTCCTAGAAATTCAAATGCGATTGCTCTGTTGGTGCAGGAATGTGGAAAATGTGTTGTATTTAATTCTAATCAATGATGCTTGTGTTTCTCGATTCTGAAAGTCATGAAATGCTTAGAACTAAGAAGCCTCATGGAAGTTGCCTATTAGTGCTAGTAAAAACAAAGAGGAAAAGCGAAACAAATATGTTGCACACCCTCATTAGAAACCTGTTGGATCAGATACCACATCAGTAATCCATGAGTTACTATAAGAAGTTGTATGAGAATACAAATCAGAAGGAATGGAATGGTGGTGCTAAGAGATGTCCATCAGTTTATACATGGACACAAAAGCCGCTAAGGGACCAAAAAATAATAGGATGCCTAAGAGTTAGGAAAGATGATGAATCAACAGTATTTTGTCCCACTATAGACATGTCTTCCTAGGATAACTAATGTCTTGAAGATATCAAATTCATTAGGATCCAATTTGTCCAATGTTCCATCGTCCTCTAACTCTCTTGCAGATTGTACAACTCATCTTATTCATTGTTGACTCTGGATGCACAATGTTCAAATGATGTTTGATCGCATCAGATCAAGCCTCGATCTTCATGTCATGTCAATGATGTCTGATCACAACAGTTCAGACCTCGAAACCACAACGGACAGAGATGTTTTTTGGGTTGAAAATGTCCTCTTCAGGCTTCGTCCTCTAAGGAACAAAAGGCTGTCAGATTATGAAACGTCTGACCCCGTGCCCCAAGACAAAATGTTGTTCATATAAGCAGGAAAAGACAGATTCGTCACAACACGGGTTAGAATTTCTCGCTCAGTCCTTTAATTGAAGAATTATTTACAATCCAACACACGGTCTCGTGAGAAAACAAACAATGATCACAAGCACCGAATGGCATTATTTCAGAAAGCTGAATTTATCAATCCTTTTTGTACACGGGTACAAGAATGGTTGAGTTCTTCCTCACGCAACATTGATATACCGATGTGCATTCCATTTCACACAAAGTCTCCATGATACCGATGACCTGAGATCATCCATTGAACAAGTTCGTGGAAACTCTCCATGCAGTTCAAACAAGACCGGACAGCTTGCCACGATCCTGAAATTGTGTATGTTCGCAACATCACAGTGGAGTATGTTGAAAACAAAATGAACCTTAAGAGGCAATGGCTTGATTCTGCATGGATCGAAGCAAATGCAGGGATGAACTTCATCAGTTCGACAGACTAAATGTCTGGGAACCTAGTAGCAAACCATTTGGCAAGATGATTATAAAGCTAAAGTGGTTATGGAAGAAAAGATAGGATGAAGATCAGACTGTATAAATGAACAAAGCACGAATTGTTGCTCAAAGGTTCATGCTCAGGAAGAGAGTGTGATTTTGGAAGAATCTTGGCAACAGTTGTAGCTTGGAAGCAGTTCGGATTTTTGTTGCCCACGCAGCACACAAGTCTTTTCCAATCTATCAGATGGACGTGAAAACGGCATTTCTTAATGGTCCACTGAAGGAGGAGGTTTATGTTGCTACTCAGCCAGAAGGGTTCGTTTGATCAAGATCATCAGAAAAAGTCTAACTACCTGAGGGAAAGCTTTGTTGGATTAAAGCAAGCTCCATAGAGCCTGGTACTACGATGAACTTTCAAACTATCCTGATGTCCAAAGGCTTTCTTACTTAAAGGTACAATTGACCCAACTTTTTGTTACATTCAAGATAAAATTACGGGGAGGATCTTGCTTACTCTGGGGCAAATTTACGTTGATGACATAATTTTTGGATCGACAAATCCTAAATATTTAAAACGATTTGAAAAATTAATGCACAGTAGATTTGAAATGTCCTTAATGGGGGAGATGAAATTCTTTTTAGGACTACAGATCCACCAGTCCCCAAAAGGTATTTTTATCAATCAGGCAAGTACGCTTTAAAATCTGGAAAAAGATAATGATGGACAATTGTCACTCCATTGGTACACCTTTGGCTACAAAACCCAAGATAGGATGTAGTTTGAGTGGGGGAGAAAGCCCGTAGACCTTCTGATTATCGTTAGTTAAAATGGGTCCACTCATGTACTTGACATCTAGTAGACCAGACTTAGTGCAAGCAGTATGCTATTGTGTATGTTATCAAGCACGACCAACACAAAAGCACCTCAAGGAGGTGAAAAGAATCTTTAAATACCTAAAGGGGACCATTAACATGGGTCTCTGGTATCCAAAGGATTCTGGCTTTGAACTAACAGCATTTAGACGCTTGAATCATGCGGGATTTGCCTTGATACTCGGTGAAAAGCACTTCTGGAGGGATACTGTTCCTTGGTGATAAACTTGTAAGCTGGATGTCAAAGAAACAAAACTGCACTGCAATGTCTTCAGCGAGGCAGAGTACGTGGCGTTATCTGCAAGTTGTCTGAGTAATGTGGGATGAGGACACTACTTCAAAGAATTATGGCTCAACTCCAACAACATACCGTTGTTCTATTGCGAATCTCAGTCAGCATAGCCAAGTCTCATGAACACCGTACAACATTCTCGACAACAGCACATCCATACTCGTTTCATTTCTTAAAGGAAACAGGTTGAAGGTATAATTGAGTCCGATATTTTGTCTGAACTGAATACCAATTAGCTGGACATGTTTACGATAGCTTCCTGAGGATCGGTTTAAGTAATCTTCGTCAGAAGGATTGGTATGAGATGTTTTGAATCAGCCTGAACTGGAGGTTCTGACAAATGAGAATGTTGACATTCATCATCAAACATCCAATGTACATATTTGAGAATGAAAAGCAAAAATACAAAAATATAAAACTTCAAAAAGAAAACAAAAATCAGAAAATCAGAAAATTTCCAAAAAAATTCTTCTCGACATGTCTCTTGGAATCGATAACATTTACGTGCTTAGAAATGTCGATTAACATTGACACGGGTGTGTAAATGAAGTTCGAGCGAGAGTTTTCAAATAGTTTCAAAACATGTCATTTCTAATTTTCTAAATGGCTTATGTGCAAATGTCAGTACATAACCCGGACTTCAAATAAAGGAAGGTTTATAACTTATCCTCACAACGAGAAAATTAACGTTTCTCAGTCTTGAGCTGTTCTTATCAAGATCTTCAATTTCTTTAGCTCAAAGCAAAAAAGGATAGTGTACGTTTCAGTGCGCTTACCTTAACGTATAGAAGAGAAGGTCCTCTAAAACATGGTTTTTCAAACTTGACATAAAATTTTCAAGAATTTCTCGATGACAAATCATAATCTTTCAAAATTGTGTGTTCAACACTCCAACCCTCACAATGTTTTCAAAAGACAACAATTTCTCAATTGGTCCTATTTTTGAGGGGGAGTTTTTCAAAAAACAAAGTTTTAATGTTCTTGGATACATCATCAACGACCATTCTTATGTATTCAAAACATTATCAAAATGTTCCAAACCATTCATGCTGACCATATTTTCTCCCACAGATTTTTCAAGACATATTTTAATCACAAGGTATTTCAAAAACTAAGTGTTTATTATTTAAAATAAGGGGAGAAAATGTATTTAAAATATGATCTAATCGACTCAAGTTGCTGAAGAAAAGGTTTTATGGTTCGATCTAATACCCAACCAACATCTTAATTTCACGACGAATCTGAAGTCATAAGGTGGTTAGGTTAGGAATCAATCCTATGATCCAACCAGAACCGGAGGATCTACCCAAGGATAATCCAAAGTTAGAAATAGCAGTCCTTAGGTATGATTGGAGATGAATGAATATGGGAATAATGCCGACTAAGATTGAGTTAACACTGGAACAATCACAACAAGGTGTTAGTAATGACGTCTTGGTAAGCATTGAAGGCGTTGAAGAATTAAAAAGAAATGTATGGATAAAGGGTCTAAAGAAAGAAGCCCTCCACACAACTTAAGGCAGAAACCGGGTCAATACATAATCTATCAGAATCACAAGATGATTGCTGGTATTGAAAACGACATCATGGACCCAGTGATGCAATGCACAACCCTTCCCAGCCATTCGAGTTTCTCTCGACAGAAACTTGTCTCATTTGTCACGGAGATACACACGTTATCTATTGACATCTCATTCCGAGATCGTTGATATTGAATAGGTGGCAAACTGCTCCAGCCTCCGAGTACTAAAACCAAAATGCACTAATCGAGTCTAGAGCCAAGAGATCAATTAAAATCTCGTTAGGACACATTCCATTTCAAACACTTGTTGAACATCATCAGGTTCACAAGCTGTTATCAAGAGTCCTACGCAATATCATTGTGATATTTGCCAGAACATTCAGAGTGATACTCTTTAGTATTCACAATGACGAATGGAAATCCTTCCAGTGTCATCATCAAACAGCACTGCGGTAGGTGACTTGCGAGATTCTATATGAATCAAACTTGTGACAACTGGATATCGATTTGGTCCAGTAAATGAATTGACGTTTTTTTATGATGACTTTGATAAAAAAATGTCCTCTCGATATGTTACAAAACACTTTAACCGACGTACACGTCGATTGATTTTCAAATCAATTTTCTCGATTATTCACTAACGTAAACATGAGGTCAAGCGGGTTCGGTAACGGGCAAACATCAATCCATTCAAATGCTCATTCTACAAAGACAAACTATCTAGAAAGCTTAAGATTTAAAGACAAAGACTTCCGCTAACTCTGATTTAAAGCTTTCAAGATAATGCAATAGTATGAGCATGTTGGTCAAATATACAAGATCACAAGATGGTATAGACGTTAAAGACAATGACAAAGGCTCAAAGTCAAGATCACAAAGCATGAAGGGAAACAAGCCTCAACAAATAACGAAGACAAAGACCAAGATCACTCGAGCTAAACGACCCAAACGCAATCTCACTGATCTCATGATCAGGTAGTGTCATCAATGAACTCACTTTGGGGGAGATTGTTAGGCCTCAATTTATTGAGTCAATAAAGGAAGCTCGTTTCCTGTGTTCAAGACCCTCACATTCGGGGGAGATTGTTAGAAAAAAAAAAAAAAAAAAAAAAAAATAACTAAACTTTATTGAGTCGAAACAAGAAGCTCGGTTCCACTCTACGAGGGAGCTCTTCGGCTTTAATTTAGTTAATGTTGTAATAGGATAATATCGGGAATCGGGCTCGATAGTTAATCTAATATTGTATATGTTTCGGGTTTAATCCCAAACAAAACCCGAGCCCGAGTCCTAGTTAAATATCCCTGCTGCGTTCACATTAAAGTGTTAGGGGTATATGATATATTATAGATATTTTCTTTATATCTAAATATATATAGATATTTTCATTAGAAAATAATTAGTTTTATTTAGTTTTACATTTTCAATATATCTTTTTTTTCTCTCATCTCTCTCTCTTCTCTCTCTCTAAACAATCATCTCTTTTCTTCTTTCTAGTTTCTAGTTCCGATTTGTGTTGTGTGTTATGAAAGTGAAGTAAATCGGGTTCCTACCACTTATTTTGAATTACTAGCTTATGGCTTATTCTGTGGGCTTATTCTTGATTCATTTAGCTCTTTAGGTTAGAATTAGCTTATTAATATCTTAATTTGTCATAAACTTTAGCTTATTAAGTCTTCTAGCTTATTTAATTTTGAAAAAAGAAAAAAAAAAGTATGAGTTAAGTTCTTTTGCCAGAGTTTAAGCTGTTTAATAGCTTATTTAGGGCTTTTATAAAAAGTTTCTTTTATTAAAATTGCTTATTTTTAGGTGCTTAATAACTTTGTTTTTATAAGTTTTTAAAAATAAAAAAAAGGAAAGTGGAAATCGGGGGTAAGCATGACTCGAACTCCCGACCTCAACACTTTCAACCCTTTTATAACACCACAACACACACTCACTACCACTGCGCCCTGGGGTCTTTTTCGTTATACATCTACACACTCGCGCGCAATTTTATACACGTTTTTCACCTTTAAGCCTTATAAGCTGTTTTAGCTTATTTCGTGGCTTATTCATTAAGCTGTGACCTCGAGTTTATTTTTCCTGGGTTCTAATTAGTATAAGCTATTTTCTGTATTTTTTCTAGAATTTTTATAGATAGTTTAGTATTTTTAAACATTTATTTTCATTAAAAACTTTAAAAAATCATAAAAAATAGAAAAATAATCAAAAAAATATAAATCTTTTTTAGAAAATTTTCTTTTATCATAAAGTTTATAGGAAAATTAGTTTTGCTTTTGTAGGGTCTAATTTGCAAAATTTCGATTTTTAAAGAACGGGATTCGTTCCCGTTCTCGTTTTTCGTGTTTTAAAGCTCATTTCAACTCCGTTTTTGTTCTAGTTTTCTTTAAACTTACTTTTTAGTCAATTAGAGTCCATTTAAAAAGAAAAATTCATTTTAGGTTTAATTTTAGAAATTTAGGGTTTTTAAATGCCGTTTAGGGTTCCCGTTTTGCGTTTTTAGTTAAAGTTTGATTTCCCGTATTTGTTTTCGTGCTTAATTGTTATCATTTGCTTATTTTAAATTGTAGAAGTAGTATTAAACTACTTTTTGTTTCAATTCAATCATTGGCCAGAATATCAAACGTTTGTGGTTTCAATTTCACAAATCTTTGGGGGATAACGACCCGGGAATCATACTTCCCGGTTTATATACGTACTATATTATATATATTTGTGAAGATTTTCCTTTTTACCTTTGTCCTCAAGTGTAACTTGGTAATTTTCCAACATATTATATATTTTATAATTAAACCAATTTCACAGATCGTTTAAAGTTTGTTAATCGTAATTTGAAGACCCTTTCATTTTTGTTAAAAATTCAAAAATAAAAAAATATAAAATATATATTTTTTTTGTATAATTATCATATTAAAAAAATAATATAAAAAATCAAAAATATAAAAAATTATCCATAATAAAAAATAAAAAAAAACAAAGTTGGTAAAAGAATACCAACAAATAATACCTTCAATTGAGGTATTATCCATTAGTAAGTTCCCAACTCGAAACAAAGATTTAAAAACATACCATTTGTGTCATTTACGAGGAACGGCTCACCTTAAAAAGTAAAAATTTTAAGAGCTACCGTGAAGTAAATTTGATTATTTGGTTTAAGTTGTCTATCTCGTTATCCGTTAAAATAGTTTGTTAAAAAAAATTAAATTAGTTTAAATTTTCTTTTTCTACTTTGTGCATGCGCACTCGTTCTCAAACCCGCAACCGTAACCATCAACAACAAGCCCAACCGGCTGTTGTAGAACCATTTAATTTAGAAGAACCTTTTGTTAATCCTCCCCTAGTTCCGATGGCCGATAACCGGACTATGGCACAATTGCTCCAAGCACCCACCGAGGGGTACGAGGATGCAATTGTAATTCCTGAAATCAATGCTAATTTTGAGTTAAAGCATGGTTTGATCAATCTTGTTCAAAACAAACAGTTTTTCAGACATGATAAAGAGGATTCACATGCTTACATCCATTATGTCAACAAAATCACCTCAATGATAAGATTCTCGGACATCCCGAGCACATCAATTAAGCTTATGTTTTTCCCATTTTCTCTCAAAGGTTCAGCCCGGATTTGGCTAGAGAAAGAACCTCCTCAATCAATTTTGACATGGGATGATCTTGTTTCAAAATTCATTAATCAATTCTTCCTCCTTCGAAAACGACAAATCTTCGAAACAAAATCACAAGATTTCAACAAAGATTTGACGAATCGTTTTACGAGGCTTGGGATCGATTTAATGATCTTCTTCGAGCATGCCCACATCACGGATTTTCAGAATTACATCAATTAGATACGTTTTACAATGCTTTAAATGCTAATGATCAAGATTCGTTGAATTTCGATGCGGGTGGAAATTTTTTGGATAGGATGCCTCGTGAATGCTTGAAAATTATCGAAAGTAAATCCAAAGTTCGTAATTCACGAAACAAGGCAGTCGTTGCCAAAGTGAGTTCGAATTCATCTACCCCCAGAATTTCACCAGATGTTGCTGCTCTTACAACCGAAGTTTCTGAACTTAAGAATATGATGAAGACTATGCTTATCGACAAACAAAAAGCCCAAGCTCCCGTGCCCGTAAAAGCGGTCGAGCAGAGTTGTGTAACTTGTGGAGGTGCTCATTCTTATAGAAATTGTCCAGCCACCGATGGCAATGTTTATCGAGACAACATTCAAGAGTACGTTTCACAAGCTGCTGCAGCCAATTTTAATCAAGGAAATACCAATTCTAGACCTCCGATGGTTGCAAACCAAATCCGACCTCCTGGTTTTCCTCCGATTCAAAACAATCAAAACCGTTTCAATCAAAATCAAGGAAATAATTTCAACCAAAATCGAGGAACCAATTTCAATCAAAACCGTGGAAATAACTTCTACCAAGGACAAGTGTATCAACCTCCGACTAGTCAACCACCAGTTTACCAAGCTCAACCTTATCAAGCTTCTGCTCCGCAAATGCAAGGTGTTTCAAAGACCGATTTTGAGAATTATGTCAAGGCTAATGATGCAATATTGAGAAATATGCAAAATCAAGGCCAAGGTTTACAAAACCAGATGACAAATTTAACGGAAATGCTTTCTAAGTTCGTAAATTCCAATACCGCTTCGTCTTTGAATTCAGGTTCTCTTCCAAGTAACACGGTTACTAACCCGAAGGAAGACTTGAAGGGTATTACTACCAGAAGTGGTATTGCTTATCAAGGACCTACGATTCCTACTTCTTCTCCTAGAGTAGCAGAACGTAGAACCGAGGTGACAAAGGACACGGTTTTTCCTACTAATAACGGAATTACCGAAGACGTCCAACCTCCGGTTGTCCCAGTTGAAAACCAAAATCCAGTTTCTGAGCCAGATGTTGCTCCAGTTAGTGCACCGATGCCTAACCAGAAACCGTCAATTCCTTATCCTTCAAGGCGAAATGATGAGAAGCGCCGTGAAAACGCTGACGAACAAAAAGAGAAATTCTACGAAATCTTCAAAGATATGAGTTTCGAAATTAGTTTCATGGATGCTTTGACTCTAATGCCCAAGTTTGCTTCAACTCTTAAAGCCTTAATTGGAAATAAAGAAAAGCTTAGTGAGATGGCTAGAACCCCTTTGAACGAACATTGCTCGGCGGTCATACTTAACAAGTTACCCGAAAAACTTAGTGACCCTGGCAGATTCCTTATTCCATGTAAATTTCCCGGAATGGATGAGTGCTTAGCCTTGGCCGATCTTGGCGCAAGCATAAATCTCATGCCATTTTCCGTGTGGAAAAAGCTTAACCTTCCAAACCTGACTCTGACGTGCATGACACTAGAACTAGCGGACCATTCGATTTCCTGACCAATCGGTATTGCTAAAGATGTCAACATTAAAGTTGGTGTATTCTAGTTTCCAGCCGACTTCGTGGTCGTAGATTTTGAACCAGACCCTCGAGTACCTCTCATTCTCGGGAGGTGTTTTCTTAAGACCAGTCGCGCTTTGATAGATGTGTACGAAGGTGAATTGACCCTTCGAGTAGACAATGAGGCCATTACTTATAATCTTGATCAAACTTCGAGATACTCTAAATTATAATGATATGACGGCGAATCGAATCGACGTTGTTGAATTAGCTTGTGAAGAGTATTCTCAGGAAGTTCTAGGATTTTCAGACGTGATCGCCAGTGGCAATCCTACTCCCGGATATGACCCGATAGTTTCAAATTCTTCTCCGACTCTCACTCCTTTCGGGGATAGTGATTTTCTACTTCTAGAAGAAGCTGATGCTTTTCTTGCTTTAGCCGACGATCCAACTTCACCGGAAGTTGATGAATCCTATTATGACCCAGAAGGGGACATTCTTATTCTCGAAGCACTCCTTAATAGTGATCCTTCACCACCTCCAAACCAAGGAAATTATTTTCCGAAAATCAGAAAGGAACTTAAACTGTGTGAAGCTAAAACTGCCAAATCTTCAATTGATGAACCTCCCTAGGTTGAACTTAAGGACTTACCGCCTCATCTCGAATATGCATTTTTGAAAGACAATAACAAGTTGCCAGGCATAATTGCTAAAGATTTGAGTGTCGATGAAAAGACCGCTCTCATAAAGGTTCTAAAGTCCCGAAAGCGAGCCATTGCTTGGAAACTCTCCGACATAAAGGGTATTAACCAGAAATTTTGTTCTCATAAAATTCTAATGGAAGAGGACTATGAACCAGCGGTCCAACATCAGAGAAGGGTTAATCCAAAGATCCATGATGTCATTAAGAAAGAGGTTGAAAAACTTCTTGACGCTGGATTGATCTACCTAATCTCGGATAGTCCTTGGGTGAGCCCAGTGCACTGTGTGCCAAAGAAAGGAGGGATGACTGTAGTGACCAATGATGAAAATGAGTTAGTACCAACTAGACTTGTAATAAGATGGATAGTTTGTATTGATTATCGTAAGTTGAACGAAGCTACCCGGAAAGACCACTTCCCTTTGCCGTTTATGGATCAAATGCTTGAGAGACTCGCACGAAATAAATACTATTGTTTCCTCGATGGTTTCTCGGGTTACTTTCAAATACCAATCGATCTGAAAGATCAGGAAAAGACTACATTCACCTGCCCATATGAAACGTCTGCTTACCGCCGCATGTCTTTTGGCTTATGCAATGCACCAGGCACGTTCCAGAGGTGTATGATGGCTATCTTCCATGATATGATTGAAAAGACAATGGAAGTTTTCATGGATGACTTTTCAGTTTTCAGAAATTCTTTCTCAACGTGCCTTTAAAGATGCTTAAACGGTGTGAAGATACTAATTTGGCTCTAAATTGGGAAAAAATCCATTTTATGGTGAAAGAAGGCATCGTTCTTGGACATAAAATTTCAAAGAAAGGAATAGAAGTCGACAAAGCCAAAATAGACGTCATTGCTAAATTACCTCACCCAACTACCGTCAAGGGTATTAGGAGTTTTCTCGGACATGCAGGTTTTTACCGTAGATTCATCAAGGACTTTTCAAAAATTTCTCGACCCATGACTCATCTCCTTGAGAAAAACACTCCTTTTATTTTCTCTGAGGAATGCATTTAAGCTTTTCAGACCTTAAAGAAGAAATTAACCAAAGCTCCAATTCTAATTGCCCCCAACTGGGACCAGCCCTTTGAGCTTATGTGCGATGCAAGCGACTTTGCCATAGGTGCGGTTCTGGGGCAACGAATTGAGAAACACTTTAGGCCTATACATTATGCAAGCAAAACAATGACCGAGGCGGAATCGAACTACATCACAACCGAAAAGGAAATGTTAGCTGTGGTGTACGCTTTCAAAAAATTCTGGTCATACCTTATCATGAATAAAAGCATAGTGTATACGGACCATTCCGCCCTTAAGTACCTATTTGCAAATAAAGGTGCCAAGGCAAGATTGCTACGATGGGTTCTCCTTTTTCAAGAATTCGATTTTAAAGTAATTGATACGAAGGGAGCCGAGAACTACGCGGCCGATCATCTTTCCCGATTAGAAAACCCGTATGAAAATGTTCTCGATCCAAAGGAAATAAACAAAAAATTTCCTCTCGAGACACTTAATATGGTGACTTCTCGTGGTAACCCAAGTACCCTGTGGTTTGCCAATTATGCAAATTACCACGCGGGGAATTTCATTGTCAAAGGAATGCCAACTCAGCAGAAAAATAAATTTTTCAAAGATGTCAAACACTATTTTTGGGACGACCCTTTTCTATTCAAAACCTGTGCGGATCAAGTGATCCGGCGATGTGTTTCAGGCCAAGAAGCTGTCGACATCCTCACAGCTTGCCATAGTGGACCCACCGGGGGACATTACGGTGCCAACTACACCGCCAAAAAGGTTTTTGACTCAGGATTTTATTGGCCCACAATCTACAAGTTAGAGAGAGATATGTGAGAGAGGAAAATAGAGTTGGTTGAATTCTTGTAAATGAGAAATGAACAAATGAGAATCAACACCCTATTTCCATAGTGGAAAAATGGTTTCTAATACCTACACAACTCCATGGGGTGTGTTGGCTTTTCCTTGGGCGGGCTCAGGATTGGCTTAGGCTTTAGCCGATACCACTACAAATTAGCTTACATATACAAGCCCGTTTACCCTCTGCCTATTCCAATGAATAATTAAATAAGGGACCGAGACTATTAATGACGAACTTCCATTATTCGACCTCATATTTGAGGCTACTAAATTCCCCCGAGAAACACAAAAAAAAGAACACACACCAACTGAGTTCATTGTGACTCCTTGTGAGATCAATAAGATTGTTGTTGTCGTTGAGCTCTTGTGATCTTTGTCTCTGTCTACGTTGTAGGCTTGTTCCTTCATGCTTTGTGATCTTTGATCTTGAGCCTTTGTCATTGTCTTTCGACTTCGTCTTTATGTCCGAGATCTTTAAATCTTTTCATTGCTTCGTTTGATCATCTTTTCACCTTCGATTTGTGTCTGACAACCATGCTATACTTTGCCTCACTTGACCGCTTGTAACCAATCTCCCTTGCTTAGACTTTGTATCTTTGAAGGAAGACATCTTGTATATAGATTTGTGCGGAAGCTTTGTTTTACTTCTTGAGCTTTCATTATTCTTGATCTTGATGTTATAGCGACTGTTTGTAGATTGAGCATGAGCAAGGGTATGAATCCGACTTAGCGGAATGAGGCATCACCATACCACTCTTTATGTATCCTGAAATAAAACAGTTAGCAAATAAAGGCGTTGTGGTACCGAATATGGCTTTGTCATTCGTCCGGATTTGGTTAGATTAACCTCCGGTTCCATAGGACCATTTTATAATATAAATACTGTACCTGTGATCAGATAAATTCAAAGAATCTCCTTGACAGGGTTTCTAGCTCAAAGCGTAGGGTCTTCTAACACAGATGTATTAGATTTACCATGCTTGCTTGTTCTCATTACCGGAACATCTCAAAGCAGACAACATGGTAAGAGTGAATCAGATAGTTAGTATCTTTCTGATTAAGCCGTCAATTCATTTCCTGGAACAAGTTTGATTCACATTGACTTCGCACATCGTTTCTTTCAGTTGACACAAGTTTGATTCATATAGAATCTCGCAAGTCACCTACCAAGAGCTTGTTTGATGCTGGCTCAAGCAGGATTTCCATCTTCATTGTGAGTACATAGATATCACTCGGATGTTCTGGCACAATCACAAGGATAATGCGTAGGACTCTTGTTAACAGCTTGTAAACTTAATGATGTTCAACAAGTGTTTGTCATGGAATGTGTCCTAATGAGATTTATTTTATTAATCTCTTGGCTCTAGACTCGATTAGTGCATTTTGGTTTTAGTAATCGGAGTGTGGGAGCAGTTTGCCAACTATTCATATCAGACTAAACTCGGGAGTGAGAAAGTCAATAGAAGTGTGTGTATCGCCGGACAACTGAGACAAGTTTCTTGTTGAGAGAAACCCGAATGGCTGGGAAGGGTTGTGCATTGCATCACTGGGTCCATGATGTCATCTTCAATGTCAGCAATCAACATTGTGATTCTGACAGCATATGTATTGACCCGGTTTCTGCCTAAGTTGTGTGGAGGGCTTCATTCTTTTCACCCTTTATCCATACCATTTCTTTTTATTCTTTACCCCTTCAATGCTTACCAGAGTCCATTACTAACAACTTTGTTGTGATTGTTCAGTGTTAGCTCAATCTTAAGTAGGCTTTTCCCTTTATACACATTCACATTCCAATCATACCTAAGGACAGCTTTTCTAACATGGAGTGTCTTGGGTAGATCACTACCAGTTCTGGTTGGATCATAGGGACAAATACTAACTTACACTTATGTCTTCAGAATGTGTGAAATAAGATGTTGTACAGTATGAGATGAACCATGAAATCATTTCGATAGCACTTTGAGTCTTTTAGACCTTTTAATTAATTTTCCTTATTTTAAATTCTAAGTCACCTTAGTTTTGGGAAATACATTGTTCGATTAAACTTTGTCTTGAAAAAGGCAATGGGGAAAAGGTTGAAGCTTAGCAGATATTTGGAACTTGTGTCATCTTGCTCCCCTCAATTATTACCATATGTTTGACCACAATTAAAAATGGTTCAAGTTGTAAATCGATATAAAATTGAGGTTGGAACTTAGTCATCTTATAACTATCATTATATGAATTGTCATTATATCCTTATTGTTATTAAGAGAACTTTTCTGGAATGTTTTTAATACATAAGATTGGTCATGAGTGATGAATCCAAACTCATAAACTTTGTTTTTTGAAAAACTCCCTTGGAAAGATGGAGTGTTGAACACACAATTTTGAAAGATTATGAATCGTCAGTGAGAAATTCTTGAAAAATTGTGTTCCAACATGTTTGAAAAACATAAGTTTAAAAGATTTCTCATCAACTCTCAGGGTAAGCGCACATATGCGTACCTACTTTTTCTTGAGCTTAAAACTTTGAATGTCTTGTATGTAGCTCAGACGAGAAAAAGTTGAATTTTCGTTGTAGGATATACGTTATCTTTATAGATAAACTTTCTTTATTTGAAGTCGGGTTACGTATGCTCTTTGACATAGCATCAAGAAAAATTAGAAATGACATGTTTTGAAAGTTTGAAAACTCCTGTTCGAACTTCATTTACACGCCCGTGTCGATATTAATCAACATTTTGGTACGCTAAATGTTTTCGAGGCAAGAGACATGTCAAAGAAGAATATTTTTTGAAACATTTTCTGATTTTTTGATTTTGTATTTTCTTTTTGAAATTTTATATTTTTGTATTTTTTTTATAAAAAATATTTACATGTTGACCTCAGCATTGTTATGTGATGGTGAAATAGTAATTCCAACTCTTGTCGTGATGTAGCTGTCTTGTCTGCTGGAGGAACAACTTTTGGAACCAGCTTTGAACTTGACAGTTCATTGCTGTGGTCGTGAATTCCGAATGTTTGAACTGTTATGATCAGAAGTCATTTGTCGTAGAGGAGCGAGGCCTGAACTGTTTGAACAGACGGTCATCTGATGTAGCTCATCTTTTGTGAAACCATTTGGCATGGTTTCTTAGATACTCAGGAATTTCCGCAACCAATTTGAGATTTATCCTGCTTTTCTTGTTGGTGTTTTTCATCTGCATTTAGGTCAATTCGTTGTTGCTTTTGACCATTGAATGACGTACCTGCACTTAAGAGAGTACCTGCACTGACATTAAGAGCTTGTTCGCTTTCACATTGGTTAGTGATATCTTCTTTTGAACCATTTGGGGGTTCACTGTTAACCTTATTTGTGCTAAAGCAACTCATCTTTCTAGTAGGAACCCATTAACGAACCAATTGTCTTGAAAAATTCTACCTGTCGGTATCACCTAAGACAAGGATCTCGGATTATTATTTTCTCAGGGACGTGGTAGTTTTTTGTTTAAGAACTATGTCTGTGGGGATTCGTTTTTGGTTCTTAGATGCACTTGACTTTTTGGGCATATATTCTATGTTGTCTTATGGGATTTTGATCCTTATTCTGTGCAGATGGCACGAGGATTTAACCTTGAGAGGTATTTAAGATGCATTCATATGATTTGCACGTATAGGCACTTTTTGCATGTTAGGACATTGCAAGTCATTGAACTTCAAGAAAGGCCTTTTGCTTTCTATGTTCTCCTAATTGAACATCTTTGTTACAAAGAACCCGACTATCATTGCTGTTGCCATTCTTAGGTTTGGTTTGAAACCATTAGCAGTGTTAGGTAATCTGGAGGATCAATCATTCCTAGGTTTTCCATTCACATCTTTGTCTTCTGAAGTGTGACTTTCTTAGCTTTTCTCTAGGTACGTAGTGTTATTGAACCATGTCATTTGAGCCGCCCCCCCCCCCCCCCCCCGCCCCCCCCCCCCCCCCCCCCCCCCCCCCCCCCCCCCCCCCCTCCCCCCCCCCCCCCCCCCCCCCCCCCCCCCACACGCCCCCCCGCGCCCACCCCCCCCCCCCCCCCCCCCCCCCCCCCCCCCCCGCCCCCCCCCCTCTGTAGATACGCGAGGATTAGTATTCCTAGAAGTCTGATTCAACTGTGGTGCTCTAGTTTGTGTGGTACTACTTGCAATTTGATACATGCCTGGTTTAATCACATTTGTGTTTCTTACAGCTTGCGTTGCTGTTTGAGGAAAATTCTGTGGAGTGACTGTTTTTGATAAACCCTCTGACTCATTAGTTTTTAAAACCGACTTTTTCTTTGCAAAATATTTTCTCTCAAGAGAGTCTGAAAAAGGAGCCGGTTTTCCTAAAACTGATGGTTTTGGAATCCTTTGAGCATTTGGTTGTCGAACAACAGATGGTTTATCAAACTTAGTGTCCACAGATTTTCCTTTGCATTTTTCAATGAGTTTCTTTAACTCACTTATTGCAATGTTCTTGTCTTGCAGTTGAGCTTTCAAATCTTGTATTTCAAAATATTGTTCACGTTCCTTTCGAAATACATTTGACGCCTTTTCTTTGCAAACTGTGTCATTTTTCAGTTGTTCTTGACATTCTTGTAAAGCGATTTCAAGAGAAATTGAGTGTTTTTCTAATTTAGCAAAACTCCGTAAAAGTTCAGTGTAAATCTCTTTACTTACAAATTCAGTTTGTTCAGAAAGCTTTTGTGCAAGACAGTCACATTCCCTGACTTTATGAAGATATAAGCATTGTAATTCAGTGATCTCATCTAAATCAGATGAAGATTGCAAATAAGAACACATAACATCTTTAGACACACATTCTTGCAAAAGCATATCATACATGTTGGAAAATTCTGCCTTATCAGATTCAAGTTCATCAAGTTCATCTTCAAGAGATTCAACGTACTTTAAATCTGCATGCATTTCTTGCTTAAGTTCATGTACAAATGCGAAACTATCATTCTGAGTCTTAAGGGCAAGGGGCATCAAACATGTCTTAACTAGGATTTCCATATCTTGCACAGTTGGGTTACGAAGATGAAGAAGGTCGTTTGAATGTTTTACCCATGCTTGATCGACAATTTCTTTCAGATGATTAATATTATTCGTCATGACATTATATGCTTGTCTACTTTTGCTTATTGATTTAGACACTGGTAAGAAATCTATGTTTTTGAAAATATTTGGTTTTGTTTTCACAAATGATTTTCTCCACATTTTCTTTCTTATTTCATTTGCCTGTGCGAACTGAATTTCATAATGCTGAGTCGGGGGTTTAAAAATTTCATAAAGACTATTTAACTTTGTGTAGTCAAAAGGTTTCACTAAGTCTTTATTCAATTTTGATCGACTCTCGTTATCAAGAGTCAGAGTCTCTTCCCGATCGGGGACGAGTCTGTTTGCAGGATCAGATTGGTCATGTGGGATCGCATACAAACATGGTATCTCATTTTGAGCCTTTTTGAGGTACCTTGGATTGGCAAAGGTAGGTCTTCCATTAAATGTAGGGCATTTGGGTGCTAACATATGAATGGTTTGGATTGATTGACTCCGTTTGTAAACAATTTCATTCAAAAACTTTAACTGGTTTTCCATTGAAATCATTTTGTCAATATCTTTTTCTTCCTTAAGCTTCAAATCCGTTATTACCTTTGTTTTCTCCTTGACAAGACCTTCGTAATGTGACTTGGTTAAAAGACTCTGTTTGACTAACTCATCATGTTTCTCTTTGACAACTGAAATTTCATAGGCTTTAACTTTTAAACTTTCTTTTATGTCAATTTCTTTTTGAGCTAATAGTCCTAGAGCTTCATTTAACTTATGTTCAAGTTTGTCATAGTCAACTGTACGATCATTAAAGGCCTTGTACCTCTCAAACTCAGTCTGTTTATTTTGAAGTGCAACTAAGCAACTATCCCGAATACTATTAGATTCCCCTAGAGTTCTACTAGTTTCCGCAAGAATAGATTTGCACTCAGTTAACTCTTGAGTCAATGTTGCATTTGCTTTCTTTAATTGCTTTTGAATCTTTTTATTTTCATCGACATCAAGCTTTAAATTAGCAATTAAATTAGCAAGTGCAACACGCTCATCATCACATTCTACATCATTTTGGTCATCCTGAATATCATTATCACACATATCCGGTGAGTCAGGAATGACATTACTATCACCCGTTTCCACTACACATGTGTTACTAATGGATTCAGATTGGTCAAAATGTTGTATGTCATTGGCAAACACATTATCGTCAGTATCGTATTGTACCTGTTCCAATGGCTCAGCGTCTGTGCCTGAGTCTGCATTAGGAACCTCCTGAATCTTTGCCATGTAACTGTAATGTGCTTCCAACTCTTGTTCATCAATCTCTTCATCCGTGTCTGCTAGCCAGTCAGATTGCTCTGCTTGAAGTTGAACACCTTTCTCAGCTTGTTTACACAGCAACATCTTTTCCTTGTGATACGTGGAGTCTTTAACCCGTTTTGGCTTTCTGCATTCCTTAGCATAATGACCAAATTCCTTGCAGTTAAAACACTGTATCCCAGACTGTTGCACTACTGGACCACCTACAGTTTCCCTAGCCCCAACAACATTCACTGCCCTCTGATTCCCAAACTGTCCAGTCTGATTGTCATTCTTGTACCTTGGAGTAGTATCCACATTCTTGTTTCTGGTGTTTGAGGAAGTTCTGAGGTTGTTGTTGGTAGGTTTGTAGAGTTTCTTGAAGTACTTTGCAATGAGAGCCAAATTTTTCTGCATGTCTTTATCCTTCTGAGCTTGTTCAGGATCACTGTCTTCTTCAGAAGCTGACTCAGATGGTGGTGTGATTGGTTTGGCTATCTCTTTGCCTTTGTATCTTGTAGTTGCATGAGATCTGGTTGGAAGTGAAGCTTTTGATGTTGGTGCATATGATTTGTGATGTTTTGGTGTTTGATAATAAGGATCTTGCATTGTTTGAGCAGTAGCAACAAGTGCTAATGGGTTAGCATTCTTGGCCATTCTTTCAGCACGGAGTTCATTAACTTCCTTTTGGTATTGTTTCAGAATGTCAAAGAGCTTATGATATGAAACTTCATCCAACTTGTGTTGTTGTTTCACAATCGTGACAAATCTTGACCATTCTGGTTGAAGTTGTTGAAGAAATTGAACATTGACTTGCATCGTTGCAACTGTCAAATTGTTTCTGATCATTTCATTCATCATCTTGTAGAATCTTGTGTAGTAAGACTCAATTGTCTCTCCATCGTGAGAAGTGAATAATGACCAAACCCCAATAATAAGTTTATGACTCCTGACATCTTGAATATTGAGTGATTCACCTCGTGTTGTAACCTCTCGATGGCTACTCCCACATTTCTTGAGCTGTTCTGACATGCATCAACTTGAGTAGATTTTCATCTCCAATTCCAGTCAATATCAAATGAATCGCTTTCTTTTTCAGATTCATTAGAGCTTGTTTCTCAGGAGTCCTTATTCAGAAACTGTCTCGACTGATGAATTTTTCAGGAATTACCAGAGAATGCTCTGTTCCTGAAACAAGCTGGTGTAGTGACCATTGTTGGAATATTAAGGACCTGTGAGAATGCACTTCCGTACGGGCATCACCATTTGTCTAGTATCAATTAACGTAAGAACCGGATCGCATTGTCCATATCGTCCTGTGCAAGCATTGGCTGGACGATCCCTTGAACCTGCTGTCCATTATGTTTGATGTGGACATTGACTGTCATTGTGGGAAGTTGCAATTTGAGTTTTCATGATGAAAGGATTGAAAGAATTATGAAAGTGAGAAGGATTTTGTAGGATCTTAAGCCGGAAAAGTGAATGGTTGTTGTGGATTGCGAGTACAATTAATGTTCACGGGATTTTACAATTTCTTAATTTAATCCCGAGAGATAAGAATCGTATCTTTCACGGGCAATATTACAAAATTCAAGAAGACACAAACCGTGAAGATTTGATTTGGAATCAGCAAAAAATTCCAAAAAAAAACTATAAAAGTGTCAATAAATCCTTGGAAAACGAGATTGGGCCTTCGAAAAAATCTCTTAACTAGCTAAAGTGTGGTATAGCGTAACCGTCCTCGTTTTCTCTTCGATTTGAGAGGTCACGGGCCTAAAACGGACTTACGGATCAAAAGTTATGGCTGTTTTACTGAAACCCTTTTCGTCACACAAGTTTTCAAAAAAAATTCGTTCGGTTGTTATGTAAAGTACCTAATTCGGTTCATGCTTGTTCGGTTCGTTAGTTCGGTTGTCTAGTTCGGTTCTAGAAGAAATCACTTAGTTCGATGGTCTTGTTCGGTCCATATTAAATGTCACTAGTTCGATAGTCACTCGTTCGATGGTCCTTGTTCGAATGAGCTTGTTCGAATGAGCTTGTTCGAATGAGCTTGTTCGAATGGTGCTTGTTCGATGATGCTCGATCGATTGTCCTAGTTCGATCCAAAACACACGCTCGTTCGAAACCAACGTAAACGAGCTCGTTCGATCGTCGCTAGTATGCTTGTTCGATCGACTCTAGTTCGATCAACTCGTTCGATCCTTGAAGAAGATGCGCGTTTCGAGCAACAACAAAAAAAACCACTCGTTCGAATCAAAACAGAAAAGCCCACCGTTCGAATCAAAACAAAAAACCACTCGTTCGATCCTTGCAAGAAGTTGCTCGTTCGATGGACTCGTGTTCCACTCTGTTCGATTGGTCGCAGTTCGAACCTTGCACACTTACCCTTGTTCGATCCAAAACACACGCTCGTTCGATCGATGCTAGTTCGAACCAAAGCGAAGAACAAACTCTTGTTCGATCCGTGAGATAATAACTAGTTCGATCCTTGCGTTTGTCTCAGCCACGCACGAAGTAACCACGATTACAATACAATTACAAACACTAAATCGAACCACTTTGCTAACAAAAACTAAACCACGAAACGAACAAAAACAACAAAAAAATACCAACACGAAGCAACCACTAAAACTAACAAAAACTAAACCCACCCGTGGCGAATGATACCAAATGTCGATACCAATATAATCACTTTCACTTCATATTGAAACACAAGCAATAAAATGAGAAATATGGAAGAAGTTAAGAGAAGAAGTTAGAGAGAGAAGGTAAGAGAATAAAAAAGATGTGATGGATTACTTGCAAAATTACAAATGAGAATGTAACAAGAACCAACCCCCTCTCCATGACTTTAGGAGAGGGGTATTTATAGTTAATACCAAGAGGCTTCATGCCATGGTTTCTACGGTCGGCTCGGGATTACTTGCAGGCCTTTCGCCCGATTCACGTGACGTTTTAATTACATTTAAGAGCCCGTTACCCGTCTAGCCTATTACAACTAATAGTAATTAATGACGAGCCTTAATTATAGTTATGAACGAACTTCCATTGTTCGACTCATTATTTTGAGGCTAACATAACTAGTGATAGCAATATCATACCTAATCTCCAGTATGGTGGACTGAATCACAACAGGCTGCTATTCAAAATTTCTAACTCATTTGCACAACAAGCAGCACTGATATTATCTGTGATGACAACAACAAAACCCTGTAATTAATTGGTACCAATAAAATCGTGGACAATAAAAAGGTTAAGATACTTTAACTGCTGAGCTTTGAAAGATATATAAAGAACCAAGTTAAGAGTTTTGAAGAATGACAAAATGTTGATTTAAAATTGTCAAGATAACGTTCAGGATTCCTGTGAATATTCTATCGAGATGATTGTCCTTAAACAAACTCTTTCTGAACAATTAAAAGAAAAAGAATCTTTAATCCAAACAGTTACTCTTCTAAAAAAAGACTTTAAGAAAGAAGAAGCTAGAAACATTGATAGAGAAAGTTCTTTAGAAAAGAAGATCAAACAGCTAGATAATATTGTTTATAAAAGAGATCAATAAGCACAAACTGTTCATATGTTGACAAAACCAAGTTTATCTATGACCTAACCACTAAACACGCTCTAAGATTTTTTAAAAATCCTTTCTAGTCTAAGAAAGTCAGCAGTTGGAACCAAGCGTTATGATGGTTAAGTCAATTAAGATCACATTGCTATGTGGATTCCAAACTCCGAAGAGACACTCTACTTCTTGCTGAAGAGAGAACGATACAAAAATGCTTTCAAAACAACATGATACCAATGGATTTTTAGACAAAAAAGTCTTAATACTGTGATAACAGCTCAAGTAAGTATGTTTTTAGTAGCGTTATCCATACTTTTGTATATATTATTTGGCTATTTTTTATATGCATTAGTTAGTTAATTTGTACCAAAGTAGTAATTGCAAGTAATTTGTAGGCCATGCATATAGAGAAGCAAGAAAAAGACAGAAGGAAAAAAAGAAGTCGTAAAAATTTATGTGGGGGGGGGGGGGGGGGGGGGGGGGGGGGGGGGGGGGGGGGGGGGGGGGGGGGTAAAAAAACGAAGTTTAGTACAAATACAAAGAATCTCGCATCAAGAACAAGCTCGGGAAGCAATTCAACGACAAAAGAGTGAACCATACAAGCTTCCAAGGCCCAAGATAGAGTTTAAATGAAGTTTTATTGATGTATAATGACCCACGACCAAGCACGACTCAAACAGGAAGCTAATAAGCAAAATCAAGAAAAATATATTTTTGGTCGTGTGGCTAGCCGCCCGGCAGAAGCCCGTGCCGCCCGGCAGAGGATCCGCTGACTTTTCCAAGTACATTAATTCACCATTTTATGATGCCAACCGCCTCAAGTCCAATCAAGTCCCCTCATAACTGATTATTCTGGAAGATTCATGACCATTTGTGCCCAAGAAATATGCTTGGAGGCCAAGGGGGCTTTCTAGTATAAATAGAGGCCATATGCCTTTGTTTTCATAAAGAAATTCTACCCTCTACCCTCAATGATGAATTTCACCACCATTATCTAACCCATAAGACTTCTAAACCGCTGCCAAATCCAGAAGGAGTGCTCAAGAACATCAAATAAGGTGTTGGGTATAATTTTCCGGGTTGGTACGAAGCGTATAGTCGATTGAAGGCTTAAGGGTTGCTCTAAATCCTTCCATCACCAATTATGATTGCTATTATGGTATTATTTAATTACTTTCTAGAATGTTTAAGATTGCTATGATTGTTGATACTTTGGTTTTTTTTGAAATAATCATGGAGTAGTTCTTTTTACACTTGTTTGGATGATGTTTATCATATGAGGATTGTTTTATTTTATTAGTTTGATAAATCCTGTTTATGTTTTGAGTATCCATTGTGCTTGAGTTTCATAACCCATACTGCTATACCAGCTTGATTATTCGTTTTGTGCATACATAGAGTCGAAAGGGTTACATCAATCAACTAGGTTATAATCATGTTTGTCTATGGATGATTAACTATTGCATGAGCATTTCTTTAGTGGTTTGATTATGCAATGAAACTCGGGTGTGATTGTTAACAAGTTTGTGAAATGAACCGCGAATCAAACTTATTAAATAAACATAATCTTGAATTGGTTGATTTGGCTAAATGCTTGATTTTATTGTCTTATGATCACGCGTGGGTTATATGCTTTAGAATTAAAGATTGGAATTTGTCACCATCATATTCTTAACTTGTAACCGATTTGTCAAAACCATCTTCATATGAACAATCCAAGTATTATGAATTAATCCAAACAAGTGTTGTATTTTACTTATTGAATTTGCTTAATCATCATTTCCTTGTTAATTGTTGCTTATATGGTATATTGGCTTGCGACATCCTTTTTACCATTTTCATATAGCTTATTGATACTTAGATTCTACATAATTGAAAACACCCAAATCCTAGTGGATGACATTGGCTTACCACAAAAAGATAGCTACAAACGAAAGGGCCATACTTGCCCGTGTTTTCTTAGCTTATTTTGTAATTCATGTTATAAATTTAAAACTAGTAGTCGCGAGACACATCAATACCACACCAGTTGATTATGTTGTTCTTAACCAACTTTCTCAAGATTTTGAAAAATGATTTGTTCCACAAACTGAATTATCTACTAAACAATCCTTTTGGCCTCAAAATTCTATGAATTCTTCAGATCCTAGTCCTTCTTGTAGGCCCACCAAAGTTGAGGTTTTGAAAGAACTTCCTAAAGTCAGCATGGTAAATATGAGTAGCTAAGAAACTTAAACACTAAAAGCCGAAAAAGATTAAAAATAAGAGAATATCAAATCTTGCTGGTTTTGATGTGGTTGTCAAAGAAAGAACCATGGCCACAACCATCACTGAGGGCTCGTGGGGGTTTGAACATATAAAAGCTTGTTTTAGGGATGAAATAATTCCATTTGTAAAAGCAATGAAGGACATATTCAATACATTTGATTAATATTTAATTGATGAACTTTCTGAAGTCCAAAATGTCTTTTATCAAATGGAACAGGCTGTGGAACAACATCATTTAGAGTCAAAAACATTTGAAGTTAAAATGAATCAAGTTTTAAAAGAAAATGAACGACTCTTGAAACAACTCATCAACAAAGATATAGTGAACATAATTATGAATTCTACTGTGGATAATTCTTCTGTAAATGTGCATGAATGTAAAAAGTGTCTCAAACTTGAGACTGAGCTTCTCAACAAAAAGGAATTCATTGAAAAAGAGACTTATGATAAACTATTCAGAAGATATACAACTCTTGAAAAACATTGCATCTCTTTAGAATTTGATACATAACTTAATCAGGAAAATGTTCAAAAGGACAATTCCGTTTCAAATCAAAGTGCTCTAAATTTTGATCAATACTTTAAATTAAATGAATTGAAAGCTCAGTCACAAGAAAAGGACATTGCCATAAGAAAGTTAAAAGAGAGAATTAAATCTTTAAGTGGAAATATGAATAAGGATAAGGTCAAGAAGGACATAGAAGAGATTGAAACGATAAATATTGAATTGATCATAGGGTGTCAAAACTTATTGCAGAAAATAAACATTTGAAACAGACCTATAAGCAACTTTATGACTCGATTAAACGCAACACCGTATTAATTAAAGAAATGCTGATGGCATTAATTAATCAAGTTAATCAAAATCAGTGGAAAATCTCTGATTTAAATGATGTCTTACAGGAAAAAGGTTTGGTCATTACAGCTCTCAAGGATGAATTAAAGAAACTTAAAGGAAAAGATTTAGTTGATAATGTTGTCACCAAATACACCATTGCTCCAAAAATGCTTAAGATTGATGTGGATCCAATAGCCCCTAGATTGTTGAACAATAGGATAGCTCACTCTGACTACCTTAGGCACACTTAGGAACAAGCTATGATTCTTAGGGAAATAGTAGAACAAGGAGAATCACAAAATCCTCTAAATAATTCCTTAGACTCTGCTTGTAAGTATACTAACGAATTTAGAGTGCCCTTATTATAATACAGAACAAACCTGCCTAGGCATACAACAATTCAAGTGATAAATTAGTGGCTGTGACCCCAAAGAACAAGGATAAAAGAGTTAGATTCACTAAGCCCGTCACATCCTCAGAAACCAAAAACACGCTTCTTCATCAAAACCAAAAAAAGGGTTTTCGAACAACCTATGTTGTCTTCTACAGGAGTAAAACCGTCTACTAGTGCTAGCGGATCACAGCCTTCAGGCAATACAAAGAAAGATAAGATTCAGCAAACACCAAGTAGTACTCAGAAGAATAAAGTAGAAGCCCACTCTAGGACAGTTAAATCTAGTTTGAAAAATAAGAATTGTGTTGTGGAACCTAACGGAACTGCAAATGTGCAGCATTCCAAGCTTAATGCGAATTCTGAACTTCTATGTGTTAAGTGTAATGGTTGCATGCTTTTTGATAATCATGATTTGTGTGTTCTTGATTTTATCAATGATGTGAATGCTCGTGCTAAATCTAAATCTGTTAAGAAAAGTTCAAAAAGAAAAGTTTGGAAACCAACAGGAAAAGTGTTCACAAATATTGGATACATTTGGAGACCTACTGGTCGGACCTTCACTATAGTAGAAAATGCGTGCCCTTTAACTAGGATTACCACAACTACTGAAGTGCCCCTTAGGAAACCAACTGCTTTAAAATCTGATACACCTAAGCCTGTAGTAACATTGGTTTACTCAAGGAAACCTAAGAAATCTAAAACTAATGTTCCTGTTAGCAAACCTAAGATTATATCTTCTAACAATAAGGAACCCAGTAAATCTTGGGGATCTATAGTTTCCAGTGTTCCATCTTCCACTCCTGATGAATGCAGGTTGTCCAAATTGTTCTCTGGTATTTGGACTCCGGCTGCTCCAAGCATATGATCAGAGATCGCTCTCAGCTCACCAATTTCGTCAATAAATTTTTAGGTACTGTAAAATTTAGTAATGATCACGTGGCAAAGATATTGGGATATGGTTTTTATTAGATTGGGAATGTTTCTCCGTTGGGCAATTTTGTGATTTGAACCTTGAAGTTGCTTTTCGTCAACACACCTGCTTCATTCACAATCTAGAAGGTGTTGATCTATTGACCGGATATTAAGGCAACAATTTGTATACACTGTCTCTTGGAGATATGATGGCGTCCTCTCCTATATGTCTCTTGTCAAAGGCCTCCAAGACTAAGTCATGGCTATGGCACCCTCTCAATTTACATAGGTAAAGTTCTTATAGTCAAAAGATGAAGCTCTAGATTTTATAATTAAGTTTCTCAAGATGATCCAAGTGCGGCTTAAGGTGCTTGTTCATCAAATCAGAACAGATAATGGAACTGAGTTTGTTAATCAAACTTTGCATGAATATTATGAAAAAGTTGGCATCTCTCATGAAACATTTGTTGTTCGCTCTCCACAGCAAAATGGTGTCGTTGAAAGACGTAATTGTACGCTAATTGACGCTACCCGCACAATGTTGATTTTTGCAAAAGATCCATTATTTTTATAGGCAGAAGCAGTTGCTACCGCATGTTATACCCAAAATCATTCCATCATACGTCTTCGTCATGGCAAAACACCATATGAGCTTTTACATGACAAACTTTCAGACTTATCATTTTTCCACTTATTTGGTGCACTTTGTTATCCGACAAATGATAGCGAGAACTTGGGAAAGTTAGAACCGAAAGCCGATATTGGTATTTTCATTGGCTATGCACCTACAAAGAAAGCATTTCGAATTTACAACCGACGTACCAGACGAATCATCGAAACAATTCATGTAGATTTTAATGAGCTAACTATGATGGCTTCTGAACACAGCAATTCAGGACCCGCACTTCATGAAATGACTCCTATAATAATCAATTCAGGACTCGTGCCAAACCCTCCTCCTTCAACACTGTTTGTACCACCTTCAAGAACTGATTGGGATATTTTGTTTCAACCATTGTTTGATGAATTACTCACTCTTCTACCTAGTATTGATTGCCCAGCCCCTAAAGTCATTGCTCCAATTGCTGAAGTAGTTGCTCCAGAACCCGCTGTATCAACCGGTTCACCTTCCTCAACAATAGTTGACCAAGATGCACCATCACCTAGTAACTCACAAACAACACCCAAAACTCAATCTCCTATCATTCCTAACGATGTTAAAGAAGACAATCATGACTTAGATGTTGCACACATGAATAACGATCCATTCTTTGGTATTCTAATTCTAGAAAATGATTCTGAAGCATCTTCTTCAGATGTTATTCCTACTGTTGTGCATACTGCTACTCCTAACTCAGAACACGTTACCAAATGGATGAAGGATCATCCTTTAGACAACATCATCGGTAAACTTGAAAGGCCTGTTTCTATAAGACTCCAACTTTATAAACAAGCCTTATTTTGTTACTACGATGCCTTTCTCTCATTAGTTGAACCAAAGACTTATAAAGTGTAGGATCGATATTCCTTAATAAAATACTGATATACTATCAACTATGTGGAATCTAGTTGGCAGTACTAAGAAGAACACACAATGCTTAATCAAATGTTTTGTATTATAACTCTTTTGAATCTGCCTAAATTGCAGTTATATGACCGTGTGACCATCATAACAATTACAGTTTAAAACATGGTTTAATCCTATAGGCTCTATCTAGCAAATCCAATACTAGCGCTTGCGGTCTCAGGGATGCATCACAAAAACAAGTTCTAGAGCACATTTAATATACTATTTACACTCCTCATAATCCTAAAGTAACCAATACCAATGTTCCAAAAAAGGTGACAAAACCACGCATACACATCCGTAACGACGGAATAGACACACATGATTGCTCACTCCTTAACTCGAACAAGCTAAAGGTATAATATCTAAGGGCGAACCTCACATTTTAGGGGTAGAACTTGAGGGTTTTTGTGCTAGTAATATAAATTTCTATCCATGAGACGCTATTAATACTTGGTTTTTGTCGGCATGTGCATTAAAAAAAATTAATTTGGGTCAAAATTGCCTCTTATGCTATGTTTCGATATAGTACTCATCATTTTAAGGACAAAACAAATGGCAAATGAAAGAATAGTTTCTAAGGCTTATTTCCCCCTCCCTACACTTAAGTTGAACATTGTCCCTAATATTCTACTCCCTCCGTCCCACACTAAGTGTCCACTTGACTTTTTCAAAGTCTTTTTCTTCAACTTTAACCTTAATGATTTCTTCTTATGTTATATGATACTTGATGCAAGATATATGAATGGATAGAGTTTTGAATATATTTTTCGTTGGTAGAATTTTCGTTCAATATTATATAACACAAACAAAAATATTTATGGTCAAAGTTGAGGAAAAAAGACTTAAAAGATTCCATTGTGGACACTTAATATGGGACGGAGGGAGTATATAGGTACCCGTAAAAATGAATTAAAGGGAAAAGAAAAACAAGGAATAAAAACAGATACTCCCTGGTTTCTCAATAAATAAGAGAAAACCACGATGCGATAACTACTTTAAAATGGACATCACTAAGAATTGTCTAATGAAACATCCTAAAACTTTCAATACTTCTCTCATCAACTATAACAGAGTTAAATCAAAGACAAAGACAACTATACCAAGCTTAAAATATAATGATATACAAATATACAATATGAATTTATTTCGACAAGATAAACTAGTAAAGATCGAAAAGAGAATTGTTAAACTCATTAGGTTTTTGCAGGTTTATAACAGAAGAATACATATTTTAAATGTTATACAAGTTTTATTTTCAAAAATAATTAAAAACTTTGAGTTTTCTAGACCTGGGCGTTTGACGCCGTCAGGATTTACGTGACCCCGTCACAGGTGTCGTGGTGACGGTGTCGCATGTAAATCGCTACACCATCTCCACGTTCTGTGAAAACCAAAATTTTGTTTTTGATGAAAATTTTCTTGCACTTGATTCCATAAGTTAATTCATGTACAAAAGCCTGCATAAAACCTGAGATTTAACAATTCAATCATATGACTCGAAACTGACGCGAATTAATCTAAACAATTTATTTAACATGCTTGAACTTTGGCTCAAAAGCCGGATAAATTTCCCTACACTTATTATTTGCAAAATACCTTTGATTGAAGTTAGGACGAGGTTAAAGACAAAAAAAGCATGATTACAAGATAGTTCAAACATAATAAAACAAGCTATAGAGAATTAAAACATACATGACACTCCTAATTTGTGGGAAAAGTAAATTGGGTTGCCTCCCAAGAAGCGCTTGTTTTTGTTCTAGTCACGAGCTTGACTATACCCTTATTTAACAGATAAAGGGGAAGGTTCCCCTACACTTGAGGTCAAGTGCGGGCGATAGTAACGGTACACACCATTATGGTAAGAAGAGTCTTATGTTGAAAAATTGGTGGAAATATATTCTCTAAATGGCGAGAATCTCTAATCCTAACCTTCTCTACTTCGTTTGGCCTAACGAGTAAATTAAGTCCTCTTCTTAAAAAATAAACTTCCTTAGATTCTAATTCCCAATCATCTTCTATCATCCCCAATTTTGAAAAATCAACACCAAGGGATCTACTATGTCCTAATAAACCTGGTTTAAAACCATAATGTTTTTTAGGATCATCGATGCATGGGCAATAATAGCAATACAAATCCTTAGGGTGGAAAGATGCCACATGAGGTGAAGGTGGTGTATAAATGGTTAATGTTTCTACTACCTTAATCCTAAAACTATCCAGACTATGTAGTTTAATGGGTGGTTGGGGACCTCTTTCGTCTCCTAGACTTACATCTAAGGTTATACAATTAGCTAAAGGCTTTGGTTCGCCAAAACTAAGAACTTACCTAGAACTAAGAGGAATGTCATGATTACAAGTATTCAAGCCTATATCCTCTAGTTGTGTTTTATCTGAAGGTTCTACCTCCATCGGGGTTCCTAAAGTCTCTTCTACTTCCTTCGGGTGTGTCACGAGCGATGTGTATTCCTCAAATGACGATAGGGTTTGTATGGTACTCTTAGGGCTTGTAACTCCTACCTCATTATCCATTGTACTTAGGCTATCTACATGCTCATTATTATTTAACCATGCCATGTACCTAGTACATGTGCCCTAACCATATCATTCCCAACTATTTGAGCATTTGGATTTGCTATTGTTTCATCAAAAATAGCTTTGGTGGGTTGTCCCATTCTTTTTGGCCTTGGGAGAAATTTTCTATGGTTTCCCATGCTTCTTCACCACTTAATTTCCTAAGGTTCCCATCTTCTGCAAAGTCAAGGTCCATTCAGGTATAGTCGTCGACATGATCATAAAAGAATTAAGTAAGGGACCATAAATTGAGGCCATGATGAGGGACTCTTTTAATTAAGTTTTTGAAACGAGTCCACGCATCATAGATAGGTTCATCTTGATGTTGTTGGAACACCAAGGTATATCTTTGGAATGAGAAGGTTGTGTTTCATAGGGGGTTTTGAAAGGGTGTGGTTGGTGGTCTTTCATACATCATGATGGTGAACGAAAGAGAAATTTACAAAAACAAGGGCACAAAGAAAAGATAGACTATGAGAAGGCTAATATGAGGAATTAAAATCTTACTTAAAATGATTCAAGCAATTAGAATTAAGCTAAACTATGATCTAAACATAACTATTCCCCAGGCGGCGACGCCAAAAACTTGATGTGCGATTGTCGTAGGACTTCTACACGAAGTTTTACAACTCCCTAGGTAGAGCACCTAATCGTTGTAGTAGTAGTATAGGCAAGACTCAGGGGGTTGTTATCATTCAATTGAGGAATAGGTTGGGAAGGCTTGATCATGGTCTAACAGAATTCTAAGGGTTGAGGGAAGATTATTTTTGTATTTTTATGTTCTATGAAAAACAGGTAAATCATATAATTGGAGAGGTGGTTTGGTTTTAGCTATTTAAACTAAATAACGACTACGCTACTGGTGATACCAATAAGATAAAAGATTGTGTTTATTTAATCATGTATTACTCCCTAGATTGCTTCTTTTATTGTTGTTGCCTTGTCACACTTGTGATGATCTATGTAATTATTTTCTAAGTCATGAACGAATTACACGAACCCGCCGTCTACTTAGTATTCCGCTAGAGCAACGCATAAGCAAAGTAGTATGAAGACTATTATAAGGCCCCTAGGAGTACACTAAGTGCATGTGAAATATATTAAAAGTAGATCAACCATATTAGGGAGCAAGGTAATATGAAGACTATTACCCGATGATATCCTTTCTACACAATCACATTTCCCTAAACATATCATCAGCGATTATAGACAGAAAGCTGGTTTTCTAAGACCTAACGTGCACATCCATCACAAGAAGCAACACCACTAAGATCTACATCCTAGGTTTCATACAATCATAAATAAACACAATAGGAGGTTTAGCTAAGCATGTTATAAGTAAAGCAAGAACATAGATGAATCAAACAACACATAGACATATTGAATGATTAAATAAACCTTACTTGATTAAAACATGAGTTGGAGGAAGTACAATAGGGTTTTTAAGCCCTAAAATCGTCCCTAACAGCTGCTAAACAAACTAGGGTTCGTACCCTCTTTTTATTCTAAAGTTACAAACTCAAAACCCTAAATTTCTTGTTTTATATAAAATAAAAATCGTTTCGACGGCATCGCGTTTGAGATCGGACCCATCCATGATAGAGACATTCCAAGACAATTGGTTGGGCTATGTTCTCTGAACAGCTGTCGGTGAGATCTAGTGACACCAGTCTGGTCTTTGTTGAGACGGGCGTCACTTTGTATATGGTGATGCCGCCTCCAGTCACTAAAGAACAATTCTTGATTGTGTTGGTGAGGGTCCTATTCATGTGCGATTCTTCTCCAAATGAGCCCAATTCACGTGTAATTCATCTAAATGCCTTCCAAATGAGAAATACCTAAAAAGGAACGATTAAGTACCTATTTTTGGCATAAATGCATGATTTTGGGGTTAAACGACCCCCGAAAAAAAAAGTATATAAAACGACACCTCATCAATAACTATCGTTCGGATATATTCCATGAAGGCGTAACTGATTATGATGAAAAAAACAAAGGAACACGCGTTACAATGAAACAGTATTTTGCATATCGCATACAAGAGAGAAAAAACAAATTCTCCATGATGCTAAACGAAAGACGTTTGTTTCAGCAATTTATTATGGATGCGTACACAATGATTGAGTCCGAAAGATTGAATTTTAATCGTAAGAATGATAAGGACTTGAGAAGTGAAACATATTCAAAGTTGACAACCTTGGCACAAAATTCGGACTCTGGAGTTAAATTACGTGGCAAAATGGTTATTTTGAATTCAAATTTTACTGGAAGTCAACGTTACATGATGCAAAACTATTTAGACGCCATAACCCTTTGCAAATTTTATGGTTAGCCTGACTTATTCATAACCTTCACATGTAACCCTAATTGGCCTGAGATTATATGATTTATGGCAAAAAGAGGTTTGAAATCTGAGGACCGTCCTGATGTGATATCACGAGTGTTTAAAATTAAGCTTGACTGTCTCATGAAGGAGTTAAAGGACGGGCATATATTTGGACGTGTCAAAGGAGGTAATAACCTTATACATTTTATCCCTTTTTAACTATTTGTGCTCACTACAATAATGTCTTATTTTTGTTGTTAATCTGATCAAATATTTTTTTTTCTAATAGTTGTTTACACCATTGAGTTTCAAAAAAGAGGGCTTCCGCATTGTCACATATTACTATGGCTTGAAACTGAAGATAAGATAACAACAACAGGAAAGATAGACGAGTATATATCAGCTAACGTTCCAAATAAGGATGAGGATCCTGAATTGTATCAGCTTGTCACAAATCACATGATGCATGGTCTATGCGGTGCTGACAATCTAAGTTGTCCTTGCACGGTTGAGTACAAATGTACAAAGAAGTTTCCTAGATAGTTTAACGAGACAACTATGATTGATGATAGTGGTTATGCTCCTTTTAAAAGAAGAAATGATGGCAATATTATCAAGAAGAGTGGGACAGATTTGCACAATGGGTGCCATATAACCCAGGATTGATAAGACGATACCAGGCTCATATAAATGTAGAATGGTGCAACCAGTTCCATCAAATATTTATTTAAGTATATAAACAAAGGACCTGACAAGGTTAGTGCAACTGTAGACGGCGAAGAGGTCGATGAGATTAAGGATGTATTAAATTGTAGATATCTGTTAGCATGTGAAGCGGCTTGACATATTTATGAATTTGAAATTCATTATAGGACTGCATCCGTTGAACGGTTACCGTTTCATCTAAAGGATGAACAGCAGGTCATATTTGATGCCACCGAAAGCATTGATTATGTTGTTGACAAGATCATACCGTTATGACACCAAATTTCGATAAGCTGGATGGAACTAAATCTGACGGATCCTTTTGCACGTACTACATCTCTATTAAGTGAGATACCTAAATTTTATGTATGGAATCAAAAATAGAGAATTTAGACACGGAGAAAACAAGGTTTAAGTTTAGGACGTATACATCACGTTCCTCCATCTTAGGGTGAACTTTATTACTTACGCGCTATTCTAAACAAAGTAAGAGGACCAATGGAATGGGACGACCTAAAGAAGGTTGATGATGTACTATATCCCACATACCGAGACGCTTGCTATGCTCGAGGACTTTTGCAGGATGACAAGGAGTACATTGACGGAATTCTTAAAGCAAGTTTATGGGGAATGGGCGACTATTTGCGCTCTATATTTGTCATGCTAATCATGACAAATAGTATGTCCCGGCCGAAGATTGTATGTGAAAATACTGATAAAAAGTGATGAAAGACGTGTTAAATGTTAAACGTATAAAGCAGGGTATCCCAGGTACTTGTTAGCAAAAAAATTTTATCCAAATTCATGCAAGTTTAATTAATACTTTAAACTTGAATATTAATTTACATGTCAAATTTGCAAACGTGCCCATTTTACCATTTTTGTAAAATTTTGCGATTGTATTTTATTGTAGACCTAGAACTTCAGACATCCAAAGGAAGAACATTTGTCTGTCATATATTAATTGCATGCTACGTTCTAACAATAGGAGTTTAAAAGACATACAGAACATGCCTTATCCTGATCAAGAGTACACGATGGATGGATATAACAGATTGATATATGATGAGACATCGTACAATAAAGATCAATTACGAGAACAACATGTTAAACTGTATGGAAGCTTGACAACAAAACAAAAAGGTATTTACTCTACTGTCATGGATGATGTTGACAATAATAAAGGGTGGAAAGTTTCTTTGTTTATGGTTACGGTGGTACCAGAAAGACATATCTTTATAAGACAATGTCAGATGCGTTGCATTCTAAAGGCGATATAGTATTAAATGTTGCCTCAAGCAGCATTGCAGCATTGTTGTTAGAAGGTGAATGGACAGCACATTCGCGTTTCGCTATCCCAATCAATGTAGTGGAAGATTCAATGTGCCACATAGCGGCGGATAGCGAACAATGCTATTTACAATCCTCAAAGCGAAGCCTGCATTATATAGGACGAGGCACCCATTTATAAACAGGCACTGTTTTTATGAGGCTTTGTGATAGGACTGCTGAGAGATATTTACAGGACAGGACGGTCTGTGGCTTCTGACAAGAGTTTTTTTTTTTTTTTTTGTGGGGGGGGGGGAGAAAGGTTTGTTTTGTTTGGTGGCGATTTTAGACAAATACTTCCAGTCATTACTAATGGCGGTAGACACGATGTAGTGAATGCCACCATTAATTATTTTTATCTTTGGGAAAAATGTACTGTTTTGCGGTTAACAGTTAATATGCGGTTAGGTTCTGGATCAACAGAATCTGAAAAAAAAAGAAATCCAAGAATTTTCCGATTGGATATTAGAAATAGGTAACAGAAAAGTTTAGGTGGACCATGACGGGGAATCTACTAACTATTTTATTACCAGATACAAGTGATCCTGATGATTGAAGTTGGTGCGATCATTGAATGATATAACCACCTAATCTAGCTACAAAACCTATGAATCCATCTTTTTTCCTAAGTAAAAAGCAATCCTTGCTCCAACCCAGGAAATGGTCGATATCATAAATGAACGAATGCTGAGTTTGCTTTTAGGTGACGAGAATGAGTATGAGTTTTCAGATTTCGTTTGTTTGGTCGATGAGGATTCAAATTTTGATGACTTAATATATACTACAGAGTTCCTCAACGGATTAAGGATGTCTGGTATTCCCAACCATAACATTAAGTTAAAGATATGTACCCCTATTATGTTGATGCGTAACAATAACCAAAGAGCAGGCCTATGTAATGAAACAAGGCTTCAAGTACTAAGAATGGGAATCAACATAATTGAGGCTCAAATCATATCTGGTGGAAGTGTTGGTATGATTTGTGCTATTCCCCGCATGGTTATTAGTCCATCTGACATAAAGATGTCGTTCAAGTTGAATAGACGTCAATTTCCTATTCAAGTTTGTTTTGCTATGACTATTAATAAAAGACAAGGATAGACTTTATCACAGGTTGGTTGCCTATACATATACTTGATTAAATTTACCATGTATTTCATTCTAATTAAACATGTAAACCTTTGTCACATGTTGGTTTGTTTTTAAGGGGGCCCGTATTTTCACATGGACAACTATATGTTGTCGTCTCACGAGTAAAAAACAAGAAAGGATTAAAGGTTCTTTGTTCTGACAAAGATGGAATATTCAATTCACATCAAATGTCGTTTTTACAGGAAGTATTAGTTCTGTATTAATAGTTTAAACTATTTCCTATGTCAAACATACCAGATGAAATTATTAGTGACATTACCATTAATAGAGTAACTGAGGATCCCCTCAGAATCCGCAAGAATGAACTTCGAAGAGACTTTAGATTCTGGAATGAAGTTATAGAATGTAATGCCATTGGAGAAGAAACAAATTCCCAATATGTCTTAGCTTTTTCATGTCACATGATATATTGTATCCTAAATCGTAGGCCATACAACTTCACCTATTTTTGGCAAAAAGAATCACTCTCATCAAAAATTCCCTCGAATGTCCCTTTCCATATGGAATGTTGCTTACTCGTCTTTTCAAACACCTCACTCTTATGAATCCTGAACTCATCAAACCTAAATACTTTCCTCTTCCTCACACATTATTGCCCTTGGACCATACCAATCATCTCTACTCCTATCCCTTCAATTATGATAATGAAGACTGATATTCTCGTTCTCACCTGAAGGATCGAGAAGATGTGTTAGATAATCATGATGGTTGGCTTGGTTGTTTCTTATATTTTTTATATTTTATCTTGTTTGTGGCCTCATGACTAATTATTGTAAGAATAAGTAGGCCATTTATGTGTTGGGCCTTATGTTGTGGGAGGCCAAAACCAAAATAACCATTATTTGACACCCAAAATGTAAATCAAAATACACTATCAGGCTCAATTGTAGGGGGGGCAGACCCTTTTCAGTCTAGTGATAGCTTCACCTATAACTCGAAGGGTGCTCTTCCTTGTTGTAATAACTAAATAGGCAATATAATCAACGTGATTTTGCATGTAAAATTATTGGTTCAGATACTTGTGTTATATTATGCCTGACAATACATGATTAAACCCAACCCGTTAACCGGTTGACTTATTAACCGGTTTATCTTGTCGCCTCAACTAAGTAAAGGAACCACCTTAGGTTTTCTCCTGGGTCCGCCATTGCAACCCACGACCCAGTGCTAACAGTCAACCCTTCTAGTTTAGTACAAGCTTTAATACAATACTAATTATCCAACCTGATAAAACAAAACGTTAAACCCACTGATCATTTATTCACATGACAACTTTTATTACTGTAATTAAACACCATGTATCGGATCAGAAGGATTTTCTTACACACTAAATACTTGTGTTATAGAGACTACTGTAATCTATAATATGTTCTTTCTTTTACAGCAGTCAATTGCATTATCAAACATTTTTTCAAACCCATATTTGAACTCAAATCCAGTGCTCAAGAGTTTTGTCGACGAGACACCAGGGAACTTAATCGTTTCAGAATCCTTTAGAAAGCTTTAAGAACAATCTAGTTAGTAGACAATAAATTAAACATTATTAAGAAAATAATAACGATATTATAATCTTACTCGATGTTTGGCATCTTATATTCTGGATATCTGAGTGACAAAAGATTGTGCAATTCCTCAAAGGTGGCTCCGGTTCTCGAACAAATATACCTTCCTTTCGCGCTTGGGTACTCAAGAAGATGAATGTGTGCTCTATCCACATCATCAACGTGCACATAATCCGTTTTAATAAGCATCTCATACTTGTCGGTTTCACCTAAAGATTATTTACATTTCATTATATTGTAGAAGTTACATATTATAAATCTTGCAAAGGAAAACCTATTGATAATACCAGTGTAACACACGTTTGTTGGGATTTATTAATCTAGCTAACCAATTTAGCCACGAGTGCGCAGCGGATGGATCTAGTTATGGCAAGTAGGTTAACACAAATTAAATAAGGAAAGCGTACCTTTTGCGATTATTCTTGAATACAATAAGCGTCTAAAATAAAACGCCTCTACGGTTGCTCACACAAACACGTCAAGCAAGTATGTAAGAATTTGCTAGTCTTGTCTTCACGATCAAACACCAAGTGTAATATCAAAACCAAACACACGCCTTGTGTTTCTTTTTGAAGTCGAACCAATATAACAAACCCTACTTAGGGTTTATATTAATAAAACCCTAATTCGTCACTTATGAGGAATCACCAATTAACCACCACGTGTACCTTGAATTAGTCAAGCCAGGAGATCAAGTAAAAGTGAAAAACCAAAACCTTAAAAGGTGTTTGGTTGAATTCGGTTGTGGGAGAGAACCAAAATTCCTATGGGGAATTCGGTTGAGGGTTTTTGGGAGAAGGGAGAGAGCACCAAAGCTTTAGGTGTTTAGAGAATGGATGAATTGAAGAATGAGGGATATGGGGTGTGTTTATATAGGCACCCCAATACCCTAAAACTTGTAGGAAAATATTAGTATAATTACTATAATTAAAACCAAATCTTTCTCCTTCCTTTTTCTCTTCTCCCAACCGGCCACAAACATCCCTTTTACCCCCTTGTGGGTTTCGGCCAAAACAAGGGGATCCACAGGGTTCCGGTTTTGTCTAGTTTAGTCCTTTGGTTCTATATTTAGAATGTATTACATAATTAATTAAATAACTATTTAAATATAAATCGTAAAGTAAACCAACTCTTCGTATTTAACGTGTGTGCCCCCAATAGGCTCACGTATTTCTAACGTATAACTTGCGGAACCGACCACCATATTTCAACAACGTTATGACGTACCAATTATCATAGCCATTGCGACACGTACAGATCCTGGGCAGTGAGGAACAAAAAATGGACCATGAATATAGGTAGGAACGATGGTCACAACATCCAACCTATTTTTCTCACCAAACTTGCTTTCTCAGTCAATGTCTTTAAAATGAAATACGGGGCACCAAATGCCTTAAAATGAGTATGAATATAATCAATGTCGCTCCAAGATTCCTCATCTAAGATCTCAGTGTGTGTTGTTCCATTCATCACAATTGTCGATGCGCTAGATGTGTAGACAAATCTCTTTACCGTCTTTGAATCTATACATGCTTGTAAAAATACCTAAACTAGCCTTAATCATTCTTTCAGTTTGGACCTCTTCAGGTTCCTTGCCCTCAAAATCGATTAGATGTGCAACATGAAAGACGCCTATGCAGCCTTTGATTGGGGCCTCGAAGGTTTCTGGTCTGCTTAGATCCGCATCAAAAATATTAAGCCTCTCTGATGCCCTTGGTAGGTTTGTGAGGTAGCTCACATCTTTTCTCGAGCCTATATATTATAAACTTGTTCTTAGATAGTTTCTTTCACTTTTTTGATCATAAACAATGTTTATTTTGAGCTTTTACCTTTTACATGAACAATCATATGTTTATGACATACACAACAAGCATGATTATTCTAAAGGCAATATGATAGTACAACTTTTTTTTCTAAGAAGGCTAGGTACCATAACACCATTAAACACCGTCACATCATCTTTAACACCAACACACCAAAATACCCCTGTAATCATAACATCAATAACATCATTTTTTGGGACCCACCAATTTTTTTCTTTTTCATTTATTTAAACAAAATATTTTTATTTATCAAATTAAAATAGAAAATGACATTCTTTTAAAATTATTACAAAATTTAAATAACTCTTTTATTACGGTATTACTTTTGCAAGTCACTAGTAAAAAAAAGCACAAGGACTAAATTGCAAAGATTGTTATTAATATGTGTACCATATACATCTTCGGCCTCCCTCACCCACACACACTGTACACACACACAGTGAAAACACACACACTACACACACAATTAACACACACACACAAAAGCCCATTTAAAACTAAAAAAAGAAAAAAAAGAAAATGGTGGCGTTGTCGGCGTTAGTGTGGCAACGCCCGGTCCAACGCCGTTACCTAACACCACTAGGTGGTATGGTAACGCCATTAACGCCGGAGCTACGTAGGCATAACACCGAGTCCGGCGTTACCATACCGTGAGCTCTAACCATGGTTTCAAACTTTTTTGGCTGACTAATCAATAGTGTTTGAACTTATGTAAAATTCTCCCTTTTGAGATTGGCATGGACACTTTAGGGGTTGCTTGCACCTAGCAGAAATTGAACTTGAGACCTCACACGTCTTAGAGTGTTAGCATCAGGTCTTTTTTACCGCTTGTGAGACCCTAAACTTAATTACAATATGATATAACTTGAAATAGCTATCAATATTAAAGAAGACGATTAAACCTGAATCAGATCTAACAGTCGTATTTACGCTGTATCCATCTTTAAGCAACCTCTTGATCATCCATGATGCTAAATATCTCGTGCCTCCCGTCACACAAATGTAGGAGGGTAAAATCTTTGTGTTTTATTATGCCAATATTCGGTACATTATATACATCACAAAGGAAGGATCTAGACTTGGGCTTGTAACTATTACAAGAATAACTATAACACAATCTAAATATTACCGTCTAACACTCCTCCGCAGTTGGAGCGGGAGAACACCGGACGCTCAAACTGGAGCGAAATTCTTCAAACAAAGCCGAAGGAAAACCTTTGGTAAAGATATCTACATACTGATAACGAGAAGGAACATGAAGAACTCGAACCTGACCAACAACAACTAAATCCCGAACAAAATGTATGTCTATCTCAATATGCTTCGTACGCTATTGTTGAACCAGATTGCAGGATAAATAAATAGCACTAACATTATCACAATAGACTAGTGTAGCAGAAGATAAAGAAGTATGCAACTCACGCAGTAAATTACGTAACCAACACGTCTCAGCAACATCATTGGCAACACCACGATACTCTGCCTCTGCACTAGAATGAGAAAGCATCGGATAATGCTTAGAGGACCAAGAGAGTAAGTTGTTGCCAAGAAAAACACAGTAACCTGAAGTCGAGTGTCTAGTATTAGGACATCCAGCCCAATCTACATCTGAATAAGCAACCAAATCTGTAGTCGAGGATGAAAATAACTGCAACCCATAATCCAAAGTACCACGAAAGTAGCACAAGATCCGCTTAAGAGCCAAAAAATAAGGCTCCCGGGGATCATGCATATAAAGACACACCTGTTGAACTACATAAGAAATATCTGGTCGAGTAAAGGTGAGGTACTGTAGAGAACCTGCAAGACTTCGATAGAGAGTCGGATCATAAACCGGATCACCATCACTTCCCAATTTAGACTCAGTATCAATAGGAGTTCGACTAGGATTACAATTAACCATATGCGCTCTGTCAAGAATCTCAACAACATATTTCTTCTGAGATAAAAACAACCCTAAAGAATCACGTATAATAGATATACCCAGAAAATAATTAAGCGGACCCAGATCTATCATAGCAAACTCCTGATGTAATGATCTAATAATCTACTGCAACAAAATCTCAGAAGAAGTGGTGAGAACAATATCATCAACATATAATAACAAGTAAGCAGTATCGGTCCCCTATCTGTAGATAAATAAGAAGGAGTCATGGCGACTATGAGAAAAGCCAACCCGAGTAATATAAGATGCAAAATGTTAAAACCAAGCTCGAGAGGCCTGTTTTAGCCCATAGAGAGACCGCTGTAACAAACACACATAATCAGGATGAATAGAATCCCGAAATCCAGGAGGCTGATGCATATAAACTGTCTTAGAAAGATCACCATGTAAAAAAGCATTCTTGACATCGAGTTGATGAATCGGCCAATGTCAAGAAGTAGCTAAACTAAGGACAGTCCGAATAGTACCCGGTTTAACAACCAGACTAAAAGTCTCATCAACATCAACCCCCTCTAAGTGTGTACTACCGTTCACCACAAGACGAGATTTGTAGCGACTAAGTGTGCCATCTGCCAGATACTTGTGATGAAAAAGCCACATACAACGCACAATATTGGAATCTGGTGGTCTAGGTACTAAAGTCCAAGTTTTGTTTTTAATAAGCGCGTGATATTCATCACGCATAGCATTTTGCTAGTTTGGATCACTAAACGCATCACGATAAGATTTTGGTAAAGGGGAAACCGAAGACACATGTTAATTGAGACGCTCAGTGGGACGATTAGTCCCGACACGGAAACGTATGACCATGGGGTGAACCAAAATCGGGTTCAGATTTTCTGGTGGATTAAGAATTATAATAGGTGATTGAGCCACGGGTTCGTTTTGGGTCGTGGGTGATTGAGTTGGGGTAGGTGTTTGTTGTTGGACAGCGTATGTAGATAGGGCCGGAGAGTAGGCCTGATTTTTGGTGGTTTGAACTTGGGCAGGTGAGAGTTGTTAGGGCGTGGTAGGTAATTGGGCCGCATCAGGGTGGTGTTGGATTGGGGTGTTATGAATTGGAGTGATGGGTTTAGGTGGGAGTTGCACTGTAGGATTAGTGGGAATTGCTGGTGGGATAATATTAGGTATGTCGTCTAAAAGGGTATAAGCGGAAGTGGATTTGGGTATGGTGGAGCCATAGGGAAACACGGTTTCATCAAAAGTGACATGACGTGAAATAATTATTTTGTTGGTGTGTAAGTCAAGGCAACGATACCCTCTATGAAAACAGGCAAATCCCAAAAAAATGGAAGGTGTTGCACGTGGTTCAAGTTTGTGAGATGGATAAAGGTGTGGGTAACATAAACACCCAAAAATACGTAAAAAGGTGTAGTTGGGATCTTTGCCATATAAACGGGTGTAGGGAATGTTATTAGCAATAGCAGTTGAATGCAAGATATTTAGTAATGGATGGCCATAAAAAGAGGTTAAACCCAAACAGACTGAGTAAGGTGTTCTAAAAACAAGACATAATATTTAAAACCTGAAAGACTCGAAATGGGTGAAGTTCACACATCCGAG
>BQNB010006740.1:65000-96337 GCA_026074375.1 Tanacetum coccineum | reverse complement strand
GTTCGACGGTAACAACAAGTACCAACTCTACCACCATCAAAAAAAAATTCACTAAATCACTTCCATCCTACTCTAATATCATTCCTACATAAAACCCCATTAATCTTTTCCATTAAAATTCATCATGCATCAAGTATTAAAAAGTTCAAGATTTTATTAAATTTTAGATTATTGGGTTTTAATCTAATTAGGTGCAATTTAAGTATCAAAGGTTTGATAATAAGGTTTTTGCAAGATTTGGTGTAGTAAAAACAAGTTTGGTGAAATAAATCAAGATTTTTGGGGTTTCTTAAATCCTCTTGGGTTTCGGCTAAGCAAAGAAAAGAAGGAAGAATTTGCGATTGATCTTTTCTTGATTTCTATTGTTGTTTGTAAGTCTTTTGTAACCCTTTATCATCGGATTAATTTCTATACTAGTGCATGTGTTTAATTTCTATATTTTATGCACATGCATGATCTTGATTTGATTATCTAAATTATATGAAGTTTTGATGTATGAGATATGTATGTTATGTCATTGCATGTGTTTAATTAGCGATTTGGATAAGTTTCGAATAAATTTGGAAGTAGTTTTAGGGACTGTTTTGAGGTCAGTAGAAAAATGTGGCTTTTCCCAATAATTTTTGACTTAGAGCCTACTGGAAAATTTCATGGTTGGATATGTATAAGTCTAAGCTATGTATGGCGAATTGGATGGTTTATCAACTCCTCCGGATGAGGGAGTTATGGCCGTTTTACGATTGCTAGTCAAATCTAGATCATCGTTTAGAAAACAAGTTAAACTCTAGATTAATACTCTAAAATATAGTATAGGAAAGCTAATATCAGTAGTATGCATCTTAAACTAACTTCTCCAAGTGGATTCACTTTAATAGCTATTACGGTTTGGAAAATAAACCAAAATTAATGTTTGGTAGGAAAATTTGGGACTGCTACAGACCAGCCATATAAATAGGTTAATTGCAGCAAACTTTTGGTTTAAGAAGGTCAGAATTATTTGATGGGATTGTATAAATAAGTTCAAAGTACATGTGTCTAGTTGGCTAAAGCCATATCTCCTCCGGATGAGTTAGATATGACTGATTTACGGAAACTAGTCATTACAGACTACTGTTTGCAAAAGTGATTTAACTCTAGATTTTTACAACTAAAAGTGTTGGGTTTTTAAAAACATGGTTTAATCACTAGAACATACATAATCTTTACATCATTCTTATTAAATTCAACTTGATAGTTATTATAAAATAGGATTTATGGCCAAAACCGTAAGCGTTAGAAATTCAGCAAACTTTCTGTTTTGAGCTATGATTAGTAAAAACTAATTTCCCGTGGATTGGTATATGGTTTGATTAAAAGGCCTAATATTCTGGAAACTAGACTTAAATATATTTCCAGGGGTGAAATCCCCATCCTAGTATCTTTTATAGGTTAAGAGACATGGTCTTGTAAAGTTTGACCTAAAATTTTTTCTGCACATACGTTTTAATGCCTTTTTTCTTGAGATATAAAAGTGCGGCCACAATTTAATAATTATAATTTATTGCTAACCAAGAATTAGTAGACACTTAATGTTGATATTGTTTAGGTTGTATACCATTTTAGGGATAAAAATACTTTAGTTATGTATTTAATGCACAAGCCATGCATATACTGCGTGATCATTTGGAAATTACGTTTACGTATCGATCTTCTTTATCATTCTAAGCCGCATCACATCTTTTAGGTTGTGCTTAGATGCTTCTTGCTCGTCCGAAGATCCATATCACTTCGGGTATTCATAGCTCCACCTTTTCTCTTTTAATGATTTTCATAAAGTATTTTCGAGGTGAGAATACATGCTCATTTCACTAATAAACATATTGCTTTCTACTACATAAGCGTTACATGACTTGTTTTTACTAAAGATTTTACTTGCTTACTACAAGATTTCTACTACATGTTTGATACATGGTGGTTTACCACTAGATTTATTAAAGCTTAATTTGCTTACCATATGATTTGAGATCATTGATTAATTATTTACAAAACCGTGAGTTTTGAATATAATACTTGTTTTAAATTGGACACAAGTGCTTGAAGGGTATACTTTACCCGTTATTATGAATTATCGTAGGAGTACCTATTGCTAAAGACCCCAATAATCGTGAACCGTTAACTACCTGTGATGGGTAGACGCTAGTGTAATAAATAGTACTATGGGGTGACTCCCCGTCTAGGATTTGAATCCTTTTGGAACACCCACTCTTCAGTGGATATATTATTCTAGAAGTTGGTATATAGCAATAATACTAAATCCGTTTGAGGCAAACTATATTTTCTTATCCAAGGGATCGGTTGTCACGAGCTCAATGCTATAATTCTGTACTTGACACTGTATTTGTTGTATTGTCATTGGTTGATCTTATACTTTATGGTCCACTACTAAGCATACTTGATTTATTAAATTACTACTTAGATTTCGACAACAATTCTTTTAAATGTTGTAAATATTACTTGATTTATTTCAATACTGTTTTTATTTAAACCTATGAATTCACTAACATTATTGTTGACGTTTTTGCATGTATTTTCTCAGGTTATATCTTGTTAGCTGAGCATTGGGAGCATTCGAGACACGTGGATATCAACAAAACTCAAGAAATCAGTTTTCTTCACATTCGATAACTTTTTAACTTCAAATATACAAAATGATTCACGTTTAAACTCTTGTAATCTTGTTAAATTATAAATTATTGGGACCTGATTTTACTCTGAATTTTAATCGAATGTGCAATTTTATTAACGTCTCTTTTAAGGTCGTTTTCTGTAACTTGTACTTTATACTATGAAGTAGCACCCCAAAGTGGTATTCCGCTGCATTGGGATTTTATGGGGGTGTTACAGTTTGGTATCAAAGCACTCGTTATAGCGAACTAGGTTGTTTTCAAAACCCTAGACTCTAACCGTTTCTCAAAAAAATTTAAGAGTCCTTCACCATTGTCATATATCTGCGCGCGCTTGCTCCCAGGTAACTTATATGCCCCATTTTGCATCCTTATTGCTATTATATTAATAATGAATATAATGCTTGGTTATTATTTTGCTCTCATATGTTTATCTTATGACGTCATATTATTTTCTTTATATCGGTCGGTTATATATACGCCGACGATTCAAATTATCGCGTACTTTCTGTTTTCTTATTTTCTCCCTCGAATGTCAATACTAGTATTATATATGGATACTCATACATATATATAATAGTAATTCCTATAAGTGTTGACTATTTATGGTTACTTTCGGCTATTTTTTTTTGAACTTTCGAGTAAAGTTGGTATTTTAATGGGAAAATTTTAGCTTAAATCCTATTGTATCTTTGCATTAATGAATAGGCTAATATGTTAGGTCCTAGTGGCAAGTTGGATGGAACGCCAACTCTTTCGGATGGTCGAGATACAACCAAAACCGTGGAAACAAACTTAGTGTGTACCCATAATTTGTAATATAGATAGTTAGGCTTATAACTAATTTTATTTGACTTGGAGGCTACTGGACTTCTATATGGGTGAAGGGTAAAATATATGAGGACCATGTGGTTCTTTGGATAAATCTGTAACTATTATGGGTGAATAAGTTACGACTAGAACGGCCAAACTAATCATAAATTGTGCCCAGATTTTCAAAATAAGTTTGAGACCAATATTTTCATATTAAGTGCACCATTTTCTAATTAAAACTTGTAGGATTTAGATAAACTTAAACATGAGCTTTCGTTTTGGGTCAGACAGAGTTATAAAATGGGAATTATGCTTAAAACAATAGAACAAGAAAACGTTTTAAATAATCAGATTTGGCACATTATGGTAAAATGATAACTTCACTTAGGATATAAACACTTTGAGTATTTATCTTGTAATATCAGTAAACTAGAGTATAATATCTTGTTTAAGGCAAAAACTGTTCGTTTATACCTATTACGGATTTTGAAATATAGGTCCATTAAGTCAGATTGCAAAGGGTAGAAATGATTATGTAATGATAATTACCTACATATGTGTATAGTACTATGGTAAGTCTTAATAAGTTATTTTTCCTTTGATATTTTATGAGCGATGCGGTGATCTATAAAGCACTTATGCTACTTTATTTTTGTTTGATGATATTGACATTCGGTGTACTTTGTCAATTCCATTAGTTATCTTGTCGTTTGACTCCGAGTTCGAATACTATTCTTATGCATTTGAATCTCGTATGTTGTTTTCTGTCACACCCCGTAAGTTTCAGGTCAATATTTTAAACCTTTTCGATTATTATCTTTGACTTTTTCATGTTACGATTGAATCTGACAGTTTACCAGGAAGTTAAACCGCGTAAATATGAAAAACGTCATCGGGCGCGTCCCGACACCGGTTATTAATAAATTTAGGCCTTATATGATATATTTTAACTTTTCTAAGTGTTTCATGATTTTTAATCACTTCCGATATTAATTTTAGGGTTTTATCTTTTAAATTACGTTTTTCGCATTTTTGACCAAACAGAACCCCAGAAATCAGCAATCTTTTCATGTAAACTCGAGTTATCATCCGTCAAGCATTGTAATGTTAAAAATTTTGATCACCTCCCCTCTCTTGACATATTGGACGCCTAAAACACAAGACCAAAACACCTTGAGCTCTAAATTAATTCTTGAAGCATCTTTTGGATATTCCATGCGTGTGATCATGTAAGCATGAGATAGTGACTTATGAGGGAGTCACTCTCATGCACTCTTCACTAGTTTGACTTTCCCATGTGACACATACATGTATGTAAGAATGTTACTTTCATTTTGATAAACTAGTACCCATAGGATGAACCATGACTCAAAAACTTAAGCCATTTGGCCCTTGTGGTGACTTTCGGCCGAACCACCAACACACACACCCTTGGTGTGTGTTGGTCACTTAGTACTTTATATCACACTTAAAAATCCTACTTTAAATCCTATAAATACAAGGCCATATAAAGACTTAGGGTTATCACTCCATTTCAAAGCCAACAACAAAAATCTTTTCTCTCCTTCTCCTCTTACTAACCCACCGCACACACACCCTCTTTAGGCTTTTCATTTTCTTTGACCCTCTTCAAGATCCAAACATTCTAAGTTCATTTCTAAGGGTTTCTAAGGTAGATCCAAGTATTAGTTGGTTGATTTTCAAGGGTTTCTCAAGATTATAAAATTAGGGTTTCTAATTTTATAAGTGGGTTTTATAGATCTAGTCATCTTGGGTATAGATCTTGTGATTCTCTACTTGTTTCTTCATTCTTGTAAGTATTTCTTGGTCATCTCTTGTTTCATTTCTTTTATTCTTATGAATATTGTTCAAGTTTAAGAATCCATGTGTTTGTGTTACTTTTTAAAAAGAAATGATAAAAGTAACTTGACAACTTTTATAAAAATGGAAGTATTATGTTTGTTGTTTTATAAGTTATGGTGAGATGAGTTGAAAAGTGTGTTGCAACAATAGAAATGAAGGGATTAGGTTAGATTAAGTGTGGTTTTGTTGGTTGGTTTGGTAGTGATCGGGATTAGGCTAGAATAAGCACTATTGTGGCGTTTGGATGGATTTTTGGGAGTATTTATGAAAAGACATGTTGCTGATCCGAATTAGTTTTGAGGTTTTGAGCGACCTAAAAATGTTTTCATTAGGCGTAAAAGTAGTTTTTGAAGAGCTTGTTTCGAATAGATAGTTTTTCACATATCGCACTTTAAAATCGGACTTAAAACGGCCAAGTTATAGCCAAATGAAACTTGAAACATTTTTCGGCAAAACCCAATGAATAGTGTGCTGATGTGAATAGTAAAAAGGGGTTTTTGAACACTTTCGGACATTTTTGGACTTTCTAAACTCTAGCGAAACATATAGTAACACATATATATAGATTAGCATCATTTGAAGACGTCATTAACATATTTATAAGAAAAAGCGAAAATTTACTAAAATTAGTAAGTTGGTAAACTTAGCGGATCGTAACTTGGAATTAAAGCGATTAAGGTTAGTTAGCGATTACAACTATGGAACTTAACAAATATAGTGGACGATATTAACGTCTTGAATTTAAAAACTTTCCTAAAATAGAAACTTTCTAAAATTAGTAATTTTTGGATAAACGCCAAGACTTAATGAATAATTCTATAATTTTATTTAGTCATACTTTATTAAACAAACTAAAGCACAAACACATATGGATGTCTTTTCTCTTGAAAGCGTGTCGTATAAGTTTCGGTTATCTTTCGTTTTCCTAAGACGCGTCATTTATTTAGGTCGCGTGTATGACCTTTCGGCTTTATTTCTTCCTTGTTGATTATCGATTTACCACTTGCTTAAGGTGACTTCATAGCCTCACATTTTACCTATTTTCAAATGCTTTATACTTTAGAGTGAGAAACATTATTTGCTTTTAAAATTGGACACAAGTTCTTAACGTGAGTTTTTTAACTATGTTTATTGTGTTGCCTAAGTTTTTCTACAACCACTATTGCCCGAACTAATAATGACCAGTTAGATACCTATGGCCAATTGATTGGGTTAAGTGAGCGCGAATGCGTAAATAGAATCTATTGGACTAAATTACCTATCTTCTTTGGTTCCACTTAACGAAGAACAAATGGATATATGTCATGTCGATGTGTGTTGTGCGTTGTGGTTGTCTTTGGTTTGGGGCACGAGTTATTAGCATCGGTGTCATGAGCTTAGCGTAACAGTAAATACTTTATGTGAATTTGGTATCTGTATAGTAGTTCATGCGATTTGAAATCTTAGTGGTACCACTCTTGTACTAACGTTAAACCTATGAATTCCCCAACAATATTTGACATTTTAAGACAGGTTTTTCTCCAGTGCTTAGCTTGGATTGATTCTTGATGCTATATAGAGTCTATGTGCTATGTGACTTCGCCAATTTCAAGACTTATCTATTTATATAATCATTGTCATTGTAAAACTTTGTTATGCTTCCGCTACATTTAACTCTCTTATGACTGGTTGTAAAACTTAAATTTATTTTCTTTATGCAACGAGTACAACTATTTTTCAAACGTCCATGATTAGTGGTCGTTCTTTATTGCTTTGTGTTCGGATTGTTATGACGTCACGCCCTCAGACATGTATTCCGTCCAGGCCCCGTCTGGGGGTGTGACAGATTGGTAATCAGAGTCAAGGTTATAGAGAACCAGGTAGTTATACTAGGTCTGGTCTATAACCAGTATGTGATCCTATTTTCCTTGTCTGTGCTTATATGTTTTGTCTATCCTTAACTATATATATATAGAGATTTTCTATATATACTTTTGAGCCTATTATGATATTTCCATATTTACCTGTCATTTATTTCATCCGTTCTTTATGCGCTTGCATGGTGATTCATATAAAGTAGATTATATAAACTTTTGCTTGTGCAGATCATGGCAGCTTCAGCTATTGCTATTTCTTCTTATTCTTCAGATGAGAATGTGGGATCACCGCCCTCTCGAGTTATTATTTTTGGTGATATTCCGACTATCATTCCTTCTACTTATGTGGTTGCTCCAGAGACTTCTACTATTGCTCCTGTTATTTCATCTGCTGCTCCTGTGGTTGAGACGACTCTTGTCGCTTCACCTACTAGATTGTGTGGCTTGGTTCCCTATTTGGATTCCTATTTTGATTCACCAGATGAGATGTCTTCACCAGAGCACATTTCCCCACACAGCTATTTTCAAGCCATTCTATTCACCGATCTTCGATGCTCCTGATTCTTCTGATGAACCACCATCACAGGACCCTTATGTTGCTACCCGTTGCTCGTTGGAGGAGCATGGTAATAGCACGTCCATTCATCATCAATCTGAAGTTTTCCTATATGCTCTTGTTACTGCCCCACCCGTGATTCGCGATGTCCTCGCTTCATGATCCGACCCGGGAGGCATATTTTCCTTTTAGTCGACCTTACGCACACCATCTTAACGCGCAATAAGTTGTTGACTGCGAGGAAAGAGAGTGTTTAGGACCATTACCAGCTCGCAGATTAGCATCAAGGCATGCATCACCTCGTTCTTCAGACCACCGCTCATCTTCTTCTAGTTCATCTTCAGATTCTTCGCTAGTTCATTCTTTAGGTTTGGATGCACCAGATCAGGCTCATTCTGGATCTTCGACTAGAGATGTACCACCTAGATTATGTTACCCTCTAAGGAGAGCACCACGACGTAATGAAGCATTTCATCGTTGGTGTGCTGCTCCATTATCTACTTTGTATCCACCGACACATCAAGTATCTTCAGGAGATTTCATCAGAGAGACCCCCGTGAAATTCATCCTTCACATTCTGCTGGGACCATCTCTGCAAGGATATGTAGATTCCCCGGTTGATTATGTACCATCATCTACACAAGTTATGGGATCCTTGACTCCTACCCATGCTGATCTCTTACCACCTCGTAAGAGGTTCAGAGATTCATATTTGTTTGAGGCTAGCATAGAGGAGGATACCGAGGTTGATCCTATAGAGACTGAGGTTGATATATAGTTGGGTATAGGTGGAAGGGGATGATGTTAGAGATCAAAGTTGAGATTGACCCTAGGGGATGTCAGGGATGACACTGAGGTATAAGAGTGCGACTCCAGTGCTAGATACACGTTGAAGTAGGTTAGACTATGTCCCCCGCTACCCGATAAAAGGAGGAGGAGTGGTAATGGAAATGGTAATGGAAATGGTACTGGGAATGGAAACAATGGAGGCGAACCATCTTGACAATAATGAGAACCATAAAGTAATGGTAAGAGGCGTATAGGCTATGTTGCTCCGTGAAATGTTACTAACCAAGGAATTTCATGAAATTTCCAACCACTGAGTTTTAAAGGAACAAAAGGTGTGGTTGGTTTGATAAGATGAAGTGAAAAGATATAAACTGTGTTTCACATCAGCAACTGTTCAGAGAGATATCAAGTGAAGTATGCTACCTGTACTTTACTCGACAGTGCAATAACTTTGGTGGATTCACACAAGAGAACCATCGAGAACGATGTAGCATACGCTTTATCATTGGAGAGGAGCTGTTGAAGTTGATGACTGAAGTGTACTGTCCGAGAAATAAGATCCAAAGGTTGGAAACCAAGTTGTCAAATTTGTCAGTGAAGAACAATGACATGGCTACTTACACTCAAAGGTTCCAAGAACTTACCATGTTGTGTACCAAAATGGTCCCCGAGGAGGAGGATCGGGTGGAGAAATTTATTAGAGGTCTTTCTGATAATATCCAAGGAAATGTAATTGCTGCAGCACCCACAAGGCTACAAGATTCTATTCGAATTTCCAACAACTTGATGGATCAAAAGTTGAAGGGCTATTCTGTAAGAAACGCAAGAACAAGAGAAGATTGAACAACAACTATGGAAACAACCGTGGGCAACAACCACCCCATAAACGATAGAATACTAGAGGTAAGAATGTTGCTAGAGCCTATACGGCTGGTAACAATGAGAAGAATAGTTATGGAGGAACACTTCGGTTCTGCAATAAGTGTAAGCTACACCACGAAGGACAGTGTACTGCTAAGTGTCGTAACTGTAAGAGGATAGTTACATCTGGCTAGGGATTGCAAAAAAAATAGATCTGTGTTATTGTACCTACCTCCAAGGAAACTCCAAGATGAATAGGGAGTTTGTTACGTGTTTTAATGGGGATAACAAGACATTTACTGGAAGGATTGTCCAAAAGCCAAGAACCAAAATCGTGGGAACAAAGAAAGAGTTCCTAATGCAAGAGGCAAAGCATACGTCCTAGGAGGAGGTGACGCAAACCCGGGTTCCAACACTGTCACGGGTACGTTCCTTCTCAACGATCATCATGCTTATATGTTATTTAATTCGGGTGTCGATAGAAGTTTCATATCAAATACTTTTAGTGCATTGCTAGATATCATTCCCTCCGCCTTAGACGTTAGTTACGCTGTCGAGCTAGCTGACGGAAGAACTTCAGAAACCAACACTGTGCTTAGAGGCTGTACATTAGGATTGTTAGGACATCCATTTAATATCGACCTGATGCCCATAGATTTGGGTAGTTTCGACGTTATCATCGAAGGTTGTTAGGCACAGAATCATCAGTGATTGTCTATGACAAGAAATTGTGCGTAATTCCTACTAAATGAAATTCTTATTCATTCAAGGAGACAAAATTGACAAGGAGAAGAAAATATAACCCGTTTTGAGCATTATATCATGTGAAAAGGCCCAGAAGTATATGGAGAAAGGTTGTCAACTATTTCTGGCGCAGGTTACGGTGAAAGAAAACAAAGCAAATCGAAGGAGAAGCGACTCGAAGACGTGCCGATGACGGGACTTTCCGAATTCCTTTCATGAAGACTTACCTGGATTACCATCGATACAAAAAGTTGAATTCCAAATCGACTTAGTCCCAATTGCTGCCCTTGTAGCTCGAGCCCCGTATAGATTAACACGGTCGGAAATGGAATAATTGTCTACTCAACTACAAGAACTTTCTAGCAAAGGATTTATAAGACTAAGTTCCTCACCCTAGGGAGCTCCGATTTTGTTTGTCAAAAAGAAAGACGGCTCTTTTGGATGGTAGTTCGACACCATGAACTTAAAAATCTTTTTTTTAATTTTTTTTTTTTTTGTTTTTTTGATTTATTTTTTTTTAAAGATTCTTTTTTTTTTTTATTGTAAAGAATCGATACCCACTTCCAAGAATCGACAACTTGTTTGATCAGTTGCAAGGATCAAGTGTGTACTCGAAGATCGACTTGAGGTCTGGTAAGCACAACTCAGAGTCGTGGACGAGGATTTCCAAGACGGCTTTAGTACTCTACTATGTCCTATTATTTTCAAGTGATGCCTTTCGGTTTAGACTAACTGCCGACAGTGTTCCATGGACCTTGATGAACGGTATTCAGTTCCATAAACCTTAGAAAATTTAGAAACGTGTTCATTCGATTATATACTTGATCTAGCACGCAGACCAATGAAGAACATGATGCAATCTTAGCTAATATTTGGAGATGTCTTAAGAAAAGCATTATTACGCCCAAGTTCCTCGAATTCGACATTGGCTGTGAGTACAATTTTTTGGACACGTGATTGATAGGGAAGGCATTCACGTTGATCCTGAAAAGATTAAGTCAATCAAGGATTGGGAATCATCCAAGACTCTAATAGAAATTCACCAATTTCTAGGTCTTGCGGTTTTTACCGATGATTTATCGAAGGTTTCTCCAAGATTGCCAAGCCTATGACGAAGCTGATTCAGAAAAAGTGTAAAATTCAATTGGTGTGTAAAAAGGAGGAAACTGCTTTCCAGACATTGAAGCAAAGTTGTGTATGTACAGATTTTGGCATTGCCCCGAGGAAAGTGAAAACTTCTGAGTATATTGTAATTCATCTCACAAGGGTTAGGCGTAGTGTTTGAGCATAAGAGAAATCAAACGATATGCCATCCCGCCAACTCAAAATCTAGAGAAGAACTACACGCACATGATAATGAATTGGGAGCTGTGGTGTTCGCTCTCAAGATTTGGAGACATTACCTTTTCGCATGAAGTGCGTTAGTGTTCAACTGATCATAAGAGTTTGCAACATATTCTAGATCAGAAAGAGTTGAACATGAGACAACGTAGATGGTTAGAGTTGTTAAGTAACTACGACTGTGAGTTATGTTATCACCCAGGAAAGGTGGACGTGGTGGCTGATGCATTGAGCTGAAAGAGTAGACCTAAGCCACTATGATTTCGAGCCTTGGTTATGACAATTGGTTTAAACCTCCATGTGCAAATCTTAAATGCTCGGGTTGAGGCAAAATGGAAGAGAATTACAGAATAGAAGATTTATGTGGCAGGATTAAGAAACTAGAGCCACGTGCCAACGAATACGGTTTGTGTTTTAGAAGAATAGAATTGGGAACACCATGTTTTGTTTGACAGTAGAGCTTTGATATGCACAGGCGCATAAGTCAAAGTATTCGTATCCACCTTGGATCGGACAATATTGTACCAAGATTTGGAAGTAAGCTATACTGTTAGCCCAACATGAAAGCAAGAAATTGCCACGTAGTCAAGTAAAATGCATGACTTGTACAAAGGTTAAAGCAGAATACCAAAAACCATCCGGTTTGTTGGTTCAACCCATAATCCCAATATAGAAATAGGAGAACATTACTATGGATTTCGTTACTAAGTTACCTAAGACAACGCCTGGTCAAGATACAATTTGGGTAATTATAGACCGACTCACAAAGTCTGCACATTTCTTACCAATGAAGGAAATCGACACAATAGAGAAGTTGACGAGACAATACTTGAAGGAAGTAGTCTCGAGACATGGAGTGCCAGTTTTGATTATTTTTGATCGAGATAGTAAGTTTACGTCTTATTTCTGGAAATCGTTGAACGAAGCCCTAGGTACTCAATTGTATATGAGTATGGCTTATCACCCACAAACAAATGGTCAAAGTGAGAGGACCATCCAAACGTTAGAAGACATGCTACGAGCGTGTGTGATGGAATTCAAAAAAGGATGGGACAGACATCTACCATTAATAGAGTTCTCTTACAACAACACTGATCATATGAGTAATAAAGCTGCACCATTTTGAGGCGTATGTTATGGTCGCAAGTGTCCGATTCACCCTATCTTGTATAAGCTGAGGTTTTGGAGACGCCTCAACGTCCATTGGCCCAAAAATTGTTCTTGAAAACAGAGGAAGATCATCCAAAGTCACGATCGTCTACAAGCTTCATGTGATCGACAAAAGGAGCCTACGCTGATAAGAGATGTAACCATTGGAGTTTCAAGTTAGGGATAATGTTTATGTTTTGAATAGTATTGCCCTGTAAAGGATGATACTTTCGAAAAACGGAAAGCTGAACCCATGTTATATTGGGGACCTTTAAAAGATTCTCGTCAAATGATGTGAACGTTTTCATATCGACTTGAGAGTACACGATAACTAAGCCGTGTTTATAGCACTTTTCACGCCTCAAACCTTAAGAAGTGCTTATCCGATGAATCGCTCGCTATTCTGTTGGACGAAGTCCACATCGACGAAAAGCTTAATTTCATTAAAGAACCTGTTGAAATCATGGACCGCAAAGTTAAACATTTGAAGTAAAGTCGCATTCCAATTGTGAAGGTCTATTTGAATTCAATGAGAGGTCCCGAGTATACTTGGGAGCGCGAAGACCAGATGCAGAAAAAGTACCCTCATCTTTTCGCTAACCCTGAACCCGCATCTAAAGCTACGTCCTGAGCTTTGAGGGCAAAGCTCTTTTAATGAGGAAAGGATGTCACACCCCGTGAGTTTAGTTCAATATTTTTAAACTCTTCCGATCGTTACGTTTGAATCTAACAGTTTAACCAGAATAATAAACCGCGTAAATCTGAAAAACGTCATCGGGCGCGTTCCAGCATCGGTTATTAATAAAATTTAGCCTTATATAGAATATTATAACTTATTGTAGTGTTTCGTGATTTTTAATCCCTTTCGATATTTAAATTTATTGGTTTTATCATTTTATTAAATTGCGTTTTTCGCATTTTTGACCAAACGGAACCCCAAAACTCGAAACTTTTCGTGTAAACTCAATTATTGATAATCTTATACCTAATCCAACAATTTCCGTGATCATGCTCATGTTCAGCACCTCTACCCACCAAAATTTTTTGCCTAATGGACCAAGCTTGACTTGAAATTAAATCATTTATGTGCTTCATTAAAACAAAAATTTGAAACTACCATGCATGAGAAGAAAAATACAACTGTGTTGGCTTAGTGACTTGCAGCATGCCTATTATAACAAAATACCTTGACTATAATTGGTGAGCCAAGACCAGACCATTGCAAAACTTGGAGCCAAGTTGGCTTGAAATTCCCCCCCCCTCCTTGTGGCTAGTTTCGACCGAACCTAAGACCACACACACTCTTGGTGTGTGTTGGTCACATGTGTGCATCTATGATACCACCAAACCCTAATTGAGCCTATAAATACCACCCTAACTCACACCTATGGTTATACACTTATCATGTTCAAAAGCCTCAAGAATTTACACATCTCTCTTATCTCATCTTCTTTTGCTCACGTCACAACACACCCAACTAGGTTTTCATTTCTTGATCCTACCACAATTCAAGTAACCAAGATCATTTCCAAGAGTATTCTAAGGTAGAATCCAAGTGTAAGTTTCATTGATTTTTAATGGATTTCTCAAGATATGCAAGAGTTAGGTTTTTGCATAATAACTTGGGTTTTTCAAGATTCTACTAATTTTCTTTCAAGTCCACTTGTTTTCCCATCTTTGTCATCAGTTTTTGTAAGCAAACCCTAACTACTTTTTGTTATTTACTTGTATTTTTCTTTATATGTTTAAGATCCATACATCCATATGTTGTGTTTTAAATTTTAAAAGATTTTAAAGACAAGATTTCATGAATAATGATACTACTTTAGATATGATGAGATTAGGATAGATTAAGAGTGGTTTTGATGGTTAGTTTTGGCAAAAAGAATGTTATTTTGTACTAGACACAATGTCGGGTACTTATGGTGGGAGTCTATGGTTAAGTTTATGGTCCATTTAAAAATGTTTTCAATAGTTATAAACGTAGTTTTTGAAGAGCTTGTTTTGAATAGATAGTTCTTCACATATCGCACTTTAAAATCAAACTTAAAACAGCCAAGTTATAGCCAAATAAAACTTGAAATATTTTTCGGCAAAACCCAATGAATAGTGTGCTGATGTGAATAGTAAAAAGGGTATTCGGACACTTTCGGACATTTTTAGACTTTCTAAACTCTAGCGAAACCATATATGACACCATACATATAGAATACATCATTTTGAAGACGACATTAACATATTTTAGGAAAAGCATAAAATTCTATAAATATTAAGCATGGTAAAACATAGCGGATCGGACTTGGAAGGTTAAGCGAATTAAGTTAGTTAGGCGTATAATGGAAAAAAAAAATATGAAAACTTTAACAAATAAGGGGACGATATTAAGTCATGAAACATAAAAACTTTCCTAAATTATAAACTTTCAAAAAGTAGTAATTTTTGTGAATAAACTCCAAGACTTGATGAGAAAACATCTATAATTTTAATTTAGTCATAACTTTAATTAAACAAACTAAAGAACAAATTACATATGTATGTCTTTCCTCTTGAAAATCGTGTCCGTACAAGTTTCGGTTATCTCATTCGTTTTCCTAAGACGCTTCAATTATTAAGGTCAGCGTGTACGAACCTTTCGGCTTAATTTCCTTCCTCGTTTGATTATTGATTTACCACTTGCTTAATGTGAAGTTCATATCCCCACGTTTTAACCTAATTTTCCAAATGCTATATACTTTGGGGTGAGAAACATTGTTTGCTATTTAAAATTGACACAAGGTACTTAACGTGAGTTTTTAACAAGTTTATGATTTGCCTAAGTTTTGCTACAAAAACCAGTATGCCTGAACTAACATGAACCGTTAGTCACCAATACCAATTGGATTGGTTTAAGTGAGCATGAAAGCGTAATAGATCAATTAGGACTAATTACCCTATCTGCTTTGTTCCACTTAACAGAAGAACAAAACGGATATATAAGTCCATGTCGATGTGCGTTGTGATGGTCTTTGGTTTGGGACACCAGTTAAAGGCAAGAATACTATGTGGCATGATATGATATGCCATGTTTTATTAGCATCGGTGTCATGATCTTAGCGTAACAGTAAATATTTTTTATGTGATTTTGTATCTGTTATAGTAGTCACATGCGTTTTGAAATCTTGTGGTACATTCTTGTACGAATTTAAACCTATGAATTCAACAACATTATGTTGACTTTTTAAACATGTTTTCTTAGGTGCTTAGCTTGGCTTGATTCTTGATGCTATATGGAGTCTATTGCTATGTTCCTTTGCCAATTTCAATGACTATCTAATTATATAACTCGTCGTCATTGGCAAACTTTTGTTATGCTTTCGCTACATTTAAACTCCTTTAAGACTGGGTTGTAAAACTTAAATTTATTTACTTTATGCAACGAGTAAAACTATTTTTCAAACGTCCAAGATTAGTGATCGTTCTTTATTGCTTTGTGTTCGGATTGTTATGACGTCACGCCCTCGGATACGTATTCCGTCCAGGCCCCGTCTGGGGGTGTGACAGATAAGTCTAAGGTAGAGTGTTACAACTGCCATAAAAGGGGACACTTTGCAAGGGAGTCTCAGGGCCTCCCTAGGAACAAAAAACTATAATATGGATAACACAAGAAAGGTTGTGCCAGTGGAGACAACTACTACTAATGCCTTTTGATTTCTTTGAGATGGTTCAGGGTTATGATTAGAGTGATCAATCAGAAGAAGGTCCAACTAACTTTGCACTCATGGCTTACTCTTCTACAAGTTATAACTCTGAGGTATCTACTGATTCAAACTGTTTATCATCTTGTTTAGAAAATGTTAAAATTCTTAAAGAACAAAATGAACAACTGTTAAAAGACTTAAAGATATCTAAGTTAAATGCTATTACTTATAAAACAGGTTTAGAGTCTGTAGAAGCAAGACTTCTAGTTTTTATAAGAAAAAAGATTTTTTTAAGAATTAATAAATGAAATTACTAAAATTCGGAGAAACATTTAAGAGAAGTGAAGCCACATATCATAGGAGTAAGACTGATCAGGCTCAAAAACAGAAAGATGAAATTCATCTAACAGTAGAAAATTTTAAGAATTCATCTAATAGCTTAAGCAAACTAATAGACTGTTAGATAGTTGATAAATGCAAAACAGGTTTAGGGTATAATGCTGTTCCACCTCCCTATACAGGAAACTTTATGCCTACAAAACCTGATTTGTCATTCTCTGGGCTAGAAGAGTTTATGAATGAGCCTATAGTTAGTAACCCTACAGCTAAGAAGCTTGTAGTTGAGACTAGTGAAGCTAAGACTAGTGCAAACAAGCCTAAGGCAGTTAGGAAGAATAATGGTGCTCCAATTATTAAGGATTGGGTGTCTGATAGTGAGGAAGAAGACTTTTTGTCCCCCCACATGCTAATATAGAAAAGAAAACTATTAACTATTTTTTGCCTAAAATAAAGTTTGTTAAATCTAAAGAGCAAGTAAAAACTCCTAGGAAAACAACTGCTAAACAAGGTAATCAAAACATGCTGAACACACAGTCCTAGAGGAAACCAAAGAAACTGTAATAATATGATGTCTCAAAAAGTGGGAAGTAATTTTGAGATGATTAACAAAGCTTGCTATGTGTGTGGAAGTTTTGATCACCTGCAGTATGATTGTAATAACCATTAGAGACAGTTTAATAATAAAAAGATGGTAAAACCAGTGTGGAACTATACTCAAAGGGTGAATCACCAGAATTTTTCTAGAATGACTCACCCTAGTCCTAAAAGGAACATGGTTCCAAAGCATTTTTTTTGTTTTTTAGATTAATAAGTCCTGCCTAGTATCACTTACTACTATTAGACCAGTGAATATTACTCAACCAAGATCAATAGTGAATAGTGCAAGACCAATGATAAATGTTTTTAATAAAGCACATTCAACTGTTAGAAGTCCCATTAACAAGAATACAGCATTTATTTTTAATCAGAGGGTTAATACTGTTAATAATAAAAATATTAATGCTGCTAGGCCAAAAGCAGCAGTTAATACTGCTAGGCCAAAAGCAGTACTTAATGCTATTAAGGGAAACCAGGTTAATGCTATTAAGGCCTCAGCTTCTTGGGTTTGGAAACCAAAGACTAAAGTAATAGACCATGTTTCTAAACACAATAGTGCATCAACCATTCTAAAAAGGTTTGATTATATTGATGCACAAGGCAGATCTAAGTCAGTGATGGCTTGGGTCCCCAAAAGAGACTAATTTTCTTACCTTATGTGCAGGGCAATTCACAAAGGATTTACATTAGGAAAGAGGCGATTGATAGTGGATGCTCAAGGCACATGACAGGGAACATGTCCTATCTTATTGACTTTGAAGAAATTGATGGAGAATATGTTGCCTTTAGATGTAACCCCAAAGGAGGGAAAATCACTAGCAGAGGTACAATCAAAACTGGTAATTTAGATTTTGAGAATGTGTATTTTGTAAGAGAGTTAAAGTTTAACCTCTTTAGTGTCTCATAAATGTGTGACAAAAAGAATAGTGTTCTCTTTAATAACACTGAATGTATTATTTTATCTCCAAACTTTAAGTTAACTAATGAAATTCATGTTTTACTTAAAGTTCCTAGAAAGAACAATATGTATAGTGTTGATTTAAAGAATATTGTTCCTAAAGGAGGTCTAACTTGTCTCTTTGCCATCTGATGAATCTAAACTTTGGCATAGGAGGCTTGGACACATAAATTTCAAAACTATGAATAAACTGGTTAAGGGAAATCTTGTAAGAGGTTTACCTTTAAAACTTTTTAAAATTAATCAAACCTGTGTTGCTTGTCAAAAGGGAAAGCAACATAGAGCTTCTTGTAAGTCTAAAACAATAAGTTTAATCAGCCAACCTTTACATATGTTGCACATGGATTTGTTTGGTCCAACATTTGTAAAAAGCTTATGAAAAAGATGTATTGCCTAGTTGTCATAGATGATTATAGTAGGTTTAGTTGGGTTTTCTTTCTAGCTACTAAGGATGAGACTAGTGGCATTCTTAAGTCCTTTATAATTGGAGTAGAAAATCTAATAGATCAAAGGGTTAAGGTAATTAGATGTGACAATGGAACTGAGTTCAAGAATAAGGAGATGAATCAGTTTTATGAGAGAAAAGGTATTAAGAGAGAATTTAGTGTAGCTAGAACTCCTCAACAAAATGGAGTAGCTGAGAGGAAAAATAGAACACTAATTGAGGCTGCTAGGACAATGCTAGCTAATTCTAAGCTACCTACTACTTTTTAGGCTAAAGCAGTTAATACTGCTTGCTATGTGCAAAATAGGGTATTAGTAACTGATGTGTGCTAAAACACACATCGTTTATACCTCATAAAACACTATTAATCAGACTAAAAATGCTAAAATATGGATAATTATCTTGAAAATATGTTTGTTTGGTATTTTTATGTCTTGTAGGTAAAAATGATTGAAAACGGAGCAAAAACGGGTATTTACGGGTTCGTCGCGATCAAGAGTGCCTATTATTCAAAATCAAGACAAAGTCGTGAAAAGTCCCCGAGCATGCCATTGGAAGAGCACGGAAAAACAAGTCCAACGGTGCTCTTGGATTTTATTGGGCCAGCCCGTAACCCATTTGATAGGCCAGACCAGCCCAATCCCAACTTAAGCCCATAACCAAGTCCAAAATAAACGTGTTATTAATATTGGAGTGACGTCACCATGACGTCAGCACATGTGCGTGCAAATTAAATGGTTGGCAATTGTAACTTCCACAACCGACAATCAAATGCATAACAACATAATGGCAGCTGGTTCAAGGGATCGTCCACCAATGCTTGCAACGAGATGATATGCACAATGGCGATCAAGGTTCTTACGATAGATTGATACAAGACCAAATGGTGATGCCTTACGGAAGTGCATTCTCGAAGGTCCTTACACTCCAACTACTGTCGTAGTTCCAGCTGTTCCTGCAACAGAGAATTCTCTAGTAGTTCCTGAACAAACAACAGTCGAGATAGTTATGAATACGACTCCTGAAAACATAGCTCATTTTGAATCAGAAAAAGAAGCGATTCATTCGATATTGACTGGAATTGGAGATGAAATATACTCAACTGTTGATGCATGTAAGACAGCTCAAGAAATATAGGAAGCCATCGAAAGGCTACAACAAGGTGAATCACTTAATATTCAAAATGTCAAGACAAACTTATTTTGAGAGTTTGGTCAATTCACCTCTCACGATGGAGAAACAATTGAGTCTTACTACACAAGATTCTACAAGATGATGAATGAAATGATCATAAATAATTTGACAGTTGCTACGATGCAAGTCAATGTTCAATTTATTCAACAACTTCAACTAGAATGGTCAAGATTTGTAACAATTGTCAAGCAATAACACAAGTTGGATGAAGTTTCATATCACAAACTCTTTGACATTCTGAAACAATACCAAAAGGAAGTTAATGAACTCCGTGCTGAAAGAATGGCCAAGAATGCTAACCCATTAGCACTTGTTGCTACTAATCAAACACTTCAAGAACCTTATTATCAATCATCAAAACCTGACAAATCATATGCACCAACATTAAAAGCTTCACTTCCAACCAGATCTCATGCAACTACAAGATACAAAGGCAAAGAGATAGCCAAACCAATCACACCACCATCTGAGTCAGCTTCTGAAGAAGACAGTGATCCTGAACAAGCTCAGAGGGATAAAGACATGCAGAAAAATTTGGCTCTCATTGCAAAGTACTTTAAGAAAATCTACAAACCTACCAACAACAACCTCAGAACTTCCTCAAACACCAGAAACAAGAATGTGGATACTACTCCAAGGTACAAGAATGACAATCAGACTGGACAGTTTAGGAATCAGAGGGCAGTAAATGTTGCTGGGGCTAGAGAAACTGTAGGTGGTCAAGTAGTGCAACTGTCTGGGATACAGTGTTTTAACTGCAAGGAATTTGGTCACTTTGCTAAGGAATGCAGAAAGCCAAAACGGGTTAAAGACTCCACGTATCACAAGGAAAAGATGTTGCTGTGTAAACAAGCTGAGAAAGGTGTACAACTTCAAGCAGAGCAATCTGACTGGCTAGCAGACACGGATGAAGAAATTGATGAACAAGAATTGGAAGCACATTACAGTTACATGGCAAAGATCCAGGAGGTTCCTAATGCAGACTCAGGCACTGACTCTGAGCCATTGGAACAGGTACAATACGATACTGACGATAATGTGTTTGCCAATGACATACAACATTTTGAGCAATCTGAATCCATTAGTAACACATGTGCAGTGGAAACGGGTGATAGTAATGTCATTCCTGACTCACCGGATATGTGTGATAATGATATTCAGGATGACCAAAATGATGTAGAATGTGATGATGAGCGTGTTGCACTTGCTAATTTAATTGCAAATTTAAAACTTGATGTCGATGAAAATAAAAAGATTCAAAAGCAATTAAAGAAAGCAAATGCAACATTGACTCAAGAATTAACTGAGTGCAAATCTATTCTTGCAGAAACTAGTAGAACTCTAGGGGAATCTAATAGTATTTGGGATAGTTGTTTAGTTGCACTTCAAAATAAACAGACAGAGCTTGAGGAGTACAAGGCCTTTAATAATCGTACTGTTGACTATGAGAAACTTGAACATAAGTTAAATGAAACTCTAGGACTATTAGCTCAAAAGGAAATTGACATAAAAGAAGGTTTAAAAGTTAAAGCCTACGAAATTTCAGTTGTCAAAGAGAAACATGATGAGTTAGTCAAACAGAGTCTTTTAACCAAGTCACATTACGAAGGTCTTGTCAAGGAGAAAACAAAGGTAATAACAGATTTGAAACTTAAAGAAGAAAAAGATATTAACAAAATGATTTCAATGGAAAACCAAATAAAGTTTTAAAATGAAATTATTTACAAAAGAAGTCAATCAATCCAAACCATTCATATGTTAGCACCCAAATGCCCTACATTTAATGGAAGACCTACCTTTGCCAATCCAAGGTACCTCAAAAAGGCTCAAAATGAGATACCATGTTTGTATGCGATCCCACATGACCAATCTGATCCTGCAAACAGACTCGTCCCAGATAGGGAAGAGACTCAGACTCTTGAGTGGAAGTAGACAATGGACTCTTGTAAGACTGAGAGTCGAGAATTTATTGAATAATGACTTAGTGAATCCCTATGTTACACAAAGTTAAATGTCTGTATGATTTTTTAAACCCCCAACCAAGGAAATCAAATGCAGTTGTGCAAACGCTAAATGATGTAGGAAGAAATATGTGGAGTAAATGTTGTGAAATACAAAACAAAATATTTCAAAAACATACAATTCTTTCCAGTTTTCCAAAGTCAATAAGCAAAGTGGACAAGCTTATAATGTCATGACAAATAACATAAATCATTTCAGAGAACTTGTAGATCAAGCTTGGGTGAAACTTCTAGAGATCATTTTCGTGCCATGCCCCAACTGCTCAAGATATGGAAATCCTGATTAAGACATGTTTGATGCCTCTTGCCTTTAAGACTCAGAATGATAGTTTCGCATTTGTTCATGAACTTAAGAAAGAAATGCATGCTGATTTAAAGTACGTTGAATCCCTTGAAAATGAAATTGACGAACTTGAATCTGATAAGGCAGAATTTTCAAACATGTATGATATGCTCTTGCAAGAATGTGTGTCTAATGATGTTATGTGTTCTTATTTGCATTCGTTATCTGATTTAGATGCGCACACTGAATTGCAATGCTTATATCTTCATAAAGTCAAGGAATGTGAATGTCTTGCACAAAAGCTTTCGAAACAAACTGAATTTGTTAGTAAAGAGGTTTATACTGAGCTTTTACGAAGTTTTGCTAAATTAGAAAAACACTCGATTTCTCTTGAACTCACTTTACAACAATGTCAAGAACAAATGAAAAATGACACAGTTTGCAAAGAAAAAGCGTCAAACGTATTTCTAAAAGAACGTGAACAATATTTTGAAATACAAGATTTGAAAGCTCAATTGCAAGACAAGGACATTGCCATATGTGAGTTAAAGAAACTCATTGAAAAATGCAAAGGAAAATCTGTGGAAACTAAGTTTGATAAACCATCTGTTGTTCGACAACCAAATGCTCAAAGGATTCCAAAACCATCAGTTTTAGGCAAACCGGCTCCTTTTTCAGATTCTCTTGAAAGAAAACATTTTTCAAAGACAAAGTCGGTTCCAAAAACTAATGTGTCAGAGGGTTTATCAAAACCAGTCACTACATAGAATTTTCCTCAAACAACAACGAAAGCTGTAAGTAACATAAATGTGATTAAACCAGGCATGTATCGAATTGACACTAGGACAACATAAACTAGAGCACCACAGTTGCCTTAGACTTATAGGAATACGAATCCTCGCATGTCTACATCTACAGGAGTAGCTCACAGAACTAATGTTAGCAGACCACAGCCTAGGAGCACTCAAATGAAAAATAAGGTCGTGCCAAACACTAGTCAAGTGAAGTTTAAGAAGACTGAAGTAGAAGACTACCATAGAATTTCTAGTATTTCTAATCAAACAAAGTCTGTAACTGCGTGTAATGACAGCTTAAAATCCAGAACTTCGAATGTTAATGATGTTTGTGCTACTTGTGGAAAATGTGTATTTAATTTGAATTATGATGCTTATGTTTCTAAGTATTTGAATGACGTGAATGCTAGAACTAAGAAGCCTAAGGTAGTGCCTATTAGTAATAGAAAACCTAAGAGTCAAGCGAACAAATCTGTTGCAACATACCATAAGAAAACAATTGCATCAGAATCCACTATTACAAATTCCAAGAGTTACTATAAGATGCTATATGAGAAAACTAGTAAGGAGTGAAAATGGTGGATAGAACAACAATGCCTATTAGGATATAAATGGGTTCATAAGACAAAAATGAAATAGGTGCCTAAAGTTAGGAATGAAAGTGTGCAAAAGAAAGTTAGTTTTGCCATAGATAATGCTTCTAGGATAACTAATGTCTTGAAACTAACAAACACTTTAGGATCCAATTTGACATGTATTCCATCGTCCTCTAATTCTCTTGCAGATTATATAACTCATCCTATTCATTGTTGACTCGGGATGCACAAAGTACATGATGAGCAATCTATCATTTCTGTGCAATTTTGTTAAAAATTATCTACGTACCGTTCGTTTTGGCAATGATCAATTTGCTCTAATTATTGGTTATGGAGATTTGGTTCAAGGAAATATCACGATCAACAGGGTTTATTACGTCGAAGGTCTCAATCACAATCTTTTCTCAGTTGGTCAATTTTGTGATGCGGATTTGGAGGTTGCTTTCCAGAAATCTACGTGTTTTGTCAGAGATCTTCAAGGTAACGATTTACTCGCCGGTAATCGTGGATATGATCTTTATACAATTTCTCTTCAAGAAACAACTTCATCAACTCCAATCTGTCTTACGGCTAAAGCCTTACCAACTTAAGCATGGTTATGGCATCGAAGACTTTCTCATCTTAACTTCGACTACATCAACTTGCTTTCAAAGAAGGATGTCGTGATTGGTTTACCAAAACTGAAATATGTCAAGGATCAACTATGTTCCTCTTGTGAAGTAAGTAAAGCAAAAAGAAGTTCATTCAAGATAATGATTGTTCCAAGTTCAAAAGGACGGTTAAATTTGCTTCATATGGACTTATGTGGTCCAATGCAGGTTACGAGCATAAATGGGAAGAAATATATTCTGGTAATTGTAGACGACTATTACAGATACACGTGGACTCTCTTTCTACGTTCCAAGGATGAAACACCAGAAGTTCTAAAAGATTTTCTCACGATAATCCAAAGAAATCTTCAAGCCCTAGTAATTTATGTTCGAACTGACAAAGGCACTGAGTTCTTAAACAAGACACTTAATGCATTCTTTAAAGAAGAAGGAATTGAGCATCAAACTTCTATACCTCGAACACCTGAACAGAACGGCGTTGTCGAAAGATAAAACCGTACTCTTGTTGAGGTTGCTCGAACGATGCTTTTAGCTTCTAAACTTCCTTTATTCTTTTGGGCTGAAGCAATTGCAACCGCATGCTATACTCAAAACAGATCAATCATTATCCCGACACATGAGAAAATGGTATATCACATCATTAATGACAGAAAACCTTTAATTAAACACCTTTACATCTTTGGTTGCACTTGTTACCTAACCAGAGATGGTGAAAATTTAGATAAGATGAAAGAAAAAGGGGATTCGTGCATTTTGGTGGGATACTCCACTCAGTCAAAGGGATATCGCGTCTACAACAAGAGAACAAGATCGATAGTTGAATCCATACATCTCTGATTTGATGAGATCAAAGAGATGTCAAAGACGTCTGTTGCTAATGACACTTCAGGCCTCGTTCCCCAACGACAAAAGGCGTCAGATTATGACAACTCTGACCCCGACCCACAACTACAAAATGTTTCTCCTTCAGCAGATACAACTGTTCCATCACAACAAGAGTTGGATTTTTTATTTGGTCCTTTATACGATGAATTTTTCAATACGGGCACTTCTCGTATCAACAAGTCTTCTTCTCCCAACGATAATTCTGTTCCACAAGACACACACCCTTCAACGAATATTCAACCTACACTAGAACCAACAACTCTAACAAATGCTCATGCTGAGGAAAACAACGATAATCAAGCAGACGATACAGAACATGAATTTACCAATCCTTTCTGTACACCGGTACATGAAGTTGCTGAGTCTTCCTCACGCAATATTGGTAATTCAAATATGCATACCTTCAATCAACCTCAAGATTCTGAATACCGATGGACGAAAGATCACCCGTTAACTCAAGTTCATAGAAATCCATCCAAGCCAGTACAAACAAGACAACAACTTGCAACCGATCCTGAAATGTGTATGTTCGCACTCACCGTGAGTATTATTGAACCGAAAAACATTAAGGAGGCAATGGCTGATTCTGCATGGATAGAAGCAATGCAATAAGAGCTTCATCAGTTTAACAGACTCCAAGTCTGGGAACTCGTTGACAAACCCTTTGGCAAGAACGTAATCAAGCTAAAGTGGTTATGGAAAAACAAAAAGGATGAAGACCAAACTGTACTTCGCAACAAAGCACGACTTGTAGCTAAAGGTTATGCTCAGGAAGAGGGTATTGATTTTGAAGAATCATTTGCTCCAATTGCTCGCTTGGAAGCTGTTCGGATTTTTGTCGCATATGCTGCACACAAGTCTTTTCCAATTTATCAGATGGACGTGAAAACGACATTTCTTAATGGTCTATTGAAGGAGGAGGTTTATGTTGCACAACCAGACTGGTTCATTGATCCGGATCATCCAGAAAAGGTTTACCGTTTAAGGAAAGCTCTATATGGATTAAAACAAGCTCCAAGAGCCTGGTATGATGAACTCTCAAATTTACTGATATACAAAGGTTTTACTAAAGGTACCATTGACCCGACTCTATTCACGATAAGATACGGTAAGATACAGGGAAGGGTTCTGGCTTTGAACTAACAGCTTTTTCAGATGCCGACCATGCCGGATGCATTGATACTCAAAAAAGCACTTCTGGAGGAATACAGTTCCTAGGTGATAAGTTAGTCAGCTGGATGTCAAAGAAGCAAGACTGTACTGCAATGTCATCAGCAGAGGCTGAGTACGTGGCGTTATCTGCAAGTTGTGCTCAAGTAATGTAGATGAGGACACAACTTAATGATTATGGCTTCAACTACAACAAAATACCGTTGTACTGCGACTCACAATCAGCCATAGCAATCTCATGCAACCCCGTGCAGCACTCCCGTACCAAGCACATCCATACTGGATATCATTTCATCAAGGAACAGGTTGAAAATGGTATAATTGAATTGTACTTTGTCAGAACTGAATACCAATTAGCTGATATGTTTGCTAAAGCCTTACCCGAAGATAGGTTTCAGTATCTTGTCAGACGAATTGGTATGAGATGTTTGACTCCAGCAGAACTGGAGGTTCTGACAAATGAATCTGCTTGATATTCCATCAAACATCAACATGTAAATATTTATGAAAAAAAAATACAAAAATATAAAATTTCAAAAAGAAAATACAAAATCAAAAAATGTTTCACAAAAAGAATCTTCTTGACATGTCTCTTGGAATCTATAACATTTACGTACCTAGAAATGTTGATTAATATCAACACGGGCGTGTAAATGAAGTTCGAACACGAGTTTCAAATGCTTTCAAAACATGTCATTTCTAATTTTTCTTGATGACTTGTAATCAATCTTAGATTGTAACTCGGACCCGAATGATAAAGGAGAGTGTACACATAAGTGCGCTTATCCTTAGTGTTAGAAGAGAAGTCTTCTAACATTTGGTTTTTTAAAAAGTCAAACACAATTTTTCAAGAATTTCTCAAATGACAATTCATAATCTTTCAAAATTATGTGTTCAACACTCCAACCCTCATCAAGTTTTACAAGACAATTCTTCTACATTTGGTGTCATTTTTCAAAATGAGTCAATGTTTGAGGGGGAGTTTTTCAAAAAACAATGTTTTAATGATTGTTGGATACACATATCATGTCAATTCTTATGTATTCAACACATTATAAAAGATATTAATAACATCTAAGAAATAATAATGACTATGAAATAGATTATTTGTTATAAGATGATTAGGTGGTTGAGCATAGTTTTTCAAGAATTCTTCAATGACAATTCATAATCTTTCAAAATTGTGTGCTCAACAATGCTAACCCTCAATTTTATATTCATTTTACAACTTGGTATCATTTTTTTGGTGTCAAACATATGTAAAATTGAGGGGGAGCAAGTTAATGTTCCATATAATTCATGCTAAGAATAATAATATTTTTCCCACAGTATTTTCATGATAAATTTTAATCATAAGGTATTTCAAAAACTAAGTGAATTAGTATTTAAAATAAGGGGAGAAATGTAATTAAAATGTGATCTTGAAAATAATAAGTGATCTAATCGACTCAAAGTGCTTGATACTCTTCGAAAAAGGTTTTATGGTTATGATCTCATATCCAACAACATCTTAATTCATGACAATTCTGAAGTCATAAGGTGGTTAGGTTAGGCATTAGTCTTATGATCTAACCAGAACCGAAGGGATCTACCTAAGGACATCCCATAGTTAGAAATATCAGTCCTTAGGTATGATTGGAGATGAATGTGTATAAGGGAAGAATGCCGACTAAGATTGAGCTAACACTGGAACAATCACAACAAGGTGTTAGTAATGACGTCTTGGTAAGCATTAAAGGGGTTAAAGAATGAAAAAGAAATGTATGGTCAATACATTATCTATTGGTTTTCACAAAGATGAATTCTGATATTGAAGTCGACATCATAGACCCAGTGATACAATGCACAACCCTCCCTAGCCATTTGGGTTTCTCTCAACAGAAACTTGTCTCATTTGTCACGGAGATACACACGACTTCTATTGACTTTCTCACTCCGAGTTAGTTAATATTGAATAGGTGGCAGTCTGCTCCAGCCTCCGAGTACTAAAACCAAAACGCACTAATCGAGTCTAGAGCCAAGAGATTAATAAAATAAATCTCATTAGGACACATTCCATTACAAACACTTGTTGAACATCAATAAGTTCACAAGCTGTTAACAAGAGTCCTACGCATTATCCTTGTGATTTTGCCAGAACATCCGAGTGATACTAATGTATTCACAGTGAATATGGAAATCCTGCTTGAGCCAACATCAAACAAGCTCTTGGTAGGTGACTTGTGCGATTCTATATGAATCAAACTTGTGTCAACTGGAAAGAAACGATGGTGCGATTCTTTATGAATAAAACTTGTTCCAGTAAATGAATTGACGGCTTAATCAGAAAGATCGTAACTATCTGATTCACTCTTACCGTGTTGTCTGCTTTGAGACGTTCCGATAATGAGGACTAGCAAGCATGGTAAATCTAATACATCTGTGTTAGAAGATCCTACGCTTTAAGCTGGAAACCCTGTCAAGGAGATTCTTTGAATCTACCTGATCACAGGTACATTATTTATACTGTAAAACGCTCCTACGAAACCGGAGGTTAATCTAACCAAATCCGGACGAATGACAAAGCCATATTCGTCCACACGCTTTATTGCTAACTGTTTTATTCCATGATTCATATAAAGATGGAGATGGAGATGCCTCATTCCAGCTGAAGTCGGATTCATTACCACCTGCTCATGCTCAAACTACAAAGACATACTATAAGCATCAAGATTCAAGAATCAAGAAAGCTCAAGATCAAAGATCACAAAGCATGAAGGAACAAGCCTACAACAAGATAAATACCAAGACAAAGACAAGAGCTTAACGACAAAAGCAATCTCATGGATCTCATGAAGGAGTGTCAAAATAAACTCACTTCGGGGGAGATTGTTAACCTCAAAAATATTGAGTCGAACGAGAAGTTCGTTCATTAGGAATATTAGGTCTCGGTCATTTATATATTAATGTTGTAATAGGCTAAAACGGGAATCGGGCTCATTTAATGTAATCTAATATGTCACGTGTTACGGGCTTAAAAGCCCAAGTAAACTCGAGCCCAACCCAAGTCAAAAGCCCATCCGGCAACATGGGTATAAATACCCCTCTCCAAGTGTGGAGAGGTGTTGGTTCCATTTGTAATTTTCACAAGTTTAATCAACCATCTATTTTTCTCTCTACTTTCTCTCTCTTGTTTCTCTCTCTATAATTTCTTCATATCTTCCTAACTTATTTTTCTTGGTTCAAATGGTGAAGTAAAGGTGATTATTGGTTTCGACGGTGTAGCATCAACTGGTTTCCCCTATAGATCTTCATCCAGTTTACTCTTTTCTACTATAGGAGTGTCTACAGAATCACTAGTTAGCATACCATATTTTTTAACAATTTCATAAGCATATTTAGATTGGTTTATAAAGATGCCTCTAGGACTTTGAGAAATTTGTAATCCTAAAAAGAATGACATTTGCCCCATCATTGACATCTTGAACTTAGTGGTCATCTGATTAGCAAACTCATTACATATGGCAGTATTAGTGGATGAAAATATTATATCGTCAACATAAATTTGTACCAGTAATAAGTCATTCCTAGCTTGCCGTGTGAAGAGTGTTGGATCAACTGCACCTTTGGAGAAATGTTGTGAGATTAGGAAGCTTGACAGCATGTCGTACCATGCACGTGGTGCTTGTTTGAGACCGTACAGGGCCTTTTTCAGCTTGTACACATGCGATGGGTTGTCTTTATCAATAAATCCTTCTGGTTGAGAAACGCAGACCTCTTCTTTGAGCTCGCCATTTAAGAAAGCCGTTTTGACGTCCATTTGGTAGATCGTCATATTCTTATGAGCGGCATTTGCTATGAAGATATGGATGGCCTCTATTCTAGCAACCGGTGCAAATGATTCCTCAAAATCGATTCCCTCTTCTTGCCTGAATCCTTGAGCAACTAGTCTAGCCTTATTTTTTAGTACCCTGCCAAATTCATCCATCTTTACCTTATAGATCCATTTTAGTTTGATCAATAACACTTTATCTGAACACGGCACCAATCCTAAACTTCTAGTCTTTGAAATTTATGAATTTCTTCTTGCATTGCATCGATTTATGATGGTTCAGTCATTTCTTGTTTAAAGTTCTTTGGTTCTACCAAAGTTAGGAAGGCATCAAAATAACATCATATGGCGTCAGTTTGGAGTTGCTTTCTCGTAGAGACAGAGCGAAAAGGATATCTGATCACGTTTGCTATAGGATGATCCTTAGTCCATTTACCAAGGTGTTCAAATAAAGTGTAGGTTTATCTCACCTTCAATGATGATCCTTGAGAAGTTGATTCTTTATGAAGAGATTCATAAAGTGGGTCATCGTGAAAGATTGGTGTTTTTGGTAATTCTTCAAAACCTTAAGAAATGTATGGATAATTTTCTTGTTCTTGTGTTGATAGAATACTTGTTGATGGAGCATCCTGGTTAATAGAAGTTGACACAGGAGAATTGGCTAAAATCACAGCTCTCAGAGTAGCAGCTTCTTGAACTGGCAAAACAGCAATTGATGGAGGAGAGAAGTATTCATGGAACATCAGTTGAAACAAGTGATCCCAATCATCACTTGGTGGTGGAATACAAGGTTGTTTAGAAACAGTAGTTGGACTAAGTCCTGAACTTGATGTTGCAGGAGTCATAGAATGAAGCCCGGGTCCTGAACTGAATTGTTCAAAAGCCATAGTTGATAGCTCATCAAATGTCACATGAATTATTTCTATAATTTTCCGGGTTCTTTTGTTGTAGATTCTGAACGCTTTCTTTGCAGGCGCGTAACCAACGAAAATACCAATGTCAGCTTTTGCATCTAATTTACCCAGGTCGTCATTGTCATTGGTAGGATAACAAAGTGCACCAAAGACATGAAAGAACAATAAATCCGGTTTCTTATATTGCATAAGATCATATGGAGTTTTGTTGTATCGAAGGCAGATTAATGAACGATTTTGGGTGTACAGGCTGTATTGATCGCTTCGTCCCATAAAATTAATAGAGCTTTAGAAAATATTAACATTGTACGAGCAGCTTCTATAAGAGTTTGGTTTCGCCTTTCGACAATGCCGTTCTGCTAAGGAGTGCGAGCAACAGATGTTTGATGCGAGATGCCAACATTTTC
>BQNB010006740.1:0-57500 GCA_026074375.1 Tanacetum coccineum | reverse complement strand
CCTTGGATCTATTTTCGGTTAGAAAAGAACAAGGAGAGACAAGATGGCTATTTTTAAGCTAGCATGTCCCCTTTAGTACCCATATTCCACCACCTTGTTCCATTTTAACATACATGCATCATTTTGAAAATCAAAACACAAAAAATCTCTCTTTTTCTCTCTATATCCGGCCGAACCACAAGGGTCAGAAAAACAAATGTTTTGAAGATTTTTGCCTAGAACACGGGTTAAGATTTTATTATTGGGTTGATAACTAATTGTAACATCCGAGAATTTTCGAAATTTTGAATGACGATTTCAATATTTGATTTTTAGGATCTGGCTTGATTTATAAGAACGATCATCTAAATCACGTTTTCACGACTCGGACTCTAAAGCAATTTGATGTGAAATGATATTCCAGACAACTTTTTAGTTTTGCCCGAGACCTGAAAACGAGCCGAAAAGGGCTAAAACAGCACCGCAAACATTTAACGAACAACATACAACGCGGACACACAAAAATAATTAAATTTGTTTTGTTATTTAATTATCAGTATTTATTTAATAAAAATATTAAATAAATTATTCATCATTTTAATGAAAAGCGTTGTGATAACGCAAATGCTCGAGCTTAAATCCATTCTATTTCAGACAATGCGTAACCGGTTCACAAAATAAATAACAAATATTTTATTAAATGTTATAAAATATTTATGAAATATTATCAAGTGAATACTCATTTTTATCAGAAAAATGATTCGAAAAGCAATGGCGCAAGTTTCGCGCGTTCAATCATCCGTTAAGTCGCTCAAACGAGTCCCGAACCGTTTTTACCAAAACTATAATAAAGAAATTACACTTTAGACCCTAAACTATGTTAACTTGCCACTTTTGATATAAAGTTTTAATATATATATAATTTATATAATTTTCATTTCATTTCCATCTTTTATATAACACACACACCCCATCACTCTCCCTCTTCTCTCCCAAAATATCCGGCCACCCTCCGACCGCCGGCGACCACCACCAACCACCGCCGGAAAATATTTTCCGGCGAAGACCAAAAAGGCTCCTCGTGCCCGGATCTATCCGATCCCCACCATCACTCTCCTTCACGCGCCTTATATCACCACCATCACCACCGAACCCACGCCACCACCACAGCCGCCGTGGGGTGCGTTTGTTTGTGTGGCTAGCACCACATAAGGGGTGCGCTTGGTTGTGTTTTTCACAAGAAGGGTGCGTGTGGTTTTATTATAAGCACAAAAGGGTGCATGTGGTTTTAATACCACCACCACGATGGGTTGTGTTGGGTCGCGGGTCAGCAGCAGCAAGGGGGTGTCGGGTCGGGTTTGTGGGTTTGTTACCACCCGAAAATGGTGCGTCGGGTTGTGGATTCACAGCGAAGGGTGCGTTTGGTCCGGGTTAAAATGCCACCGCCGTGGGTTTGTTTGGTTGGTGGTATAAACCACAAGGGTGCATCGGGTTGTGGGTTCACAGCCGTAGGGTGCGTTTGGTTGTAACAGCCAACGCCAAGGGGTGCGTTTGGCTGTTATAAATACTAAATGGGGTGTTTGGTTTAGCGGGAGACACATAAGGGCATGTTTGGTTTGTCTTATAACACCAAGGGGTGTTTGTTTGTTCGGTGACAGCCGCCACCACAAGGGGCGTATAGGTTGGCTGTGGACAGCCGGGTACAGCCGAAAAGGGGTGCGTTTTGGTTTCGGGTCAGCCGCACCAAAACAGGCAAAAGGGTGTGTTTGGTTTGGAATAGATTAGGGTGCGTTTGGTGTTTATAACACCGAGTAGGGTGCGTGTGTTTGGGGTTGGCTGTTGGGACAGCCGGGGTGCGTCGAGAGTGTTTGGTTGGTTATGGGTTAACAACCGGGAGTGTCGGGTTTGGTTGTCACGGAAACACGTGCGTTTGATTGTGTTGACACCGAAAAAGGGTGCGTTTAATTTAAAAGTATTCGAATAATTTTGTTTATATTATCGATTAATTGTTATATGTGATGAAAATCTAATAAACTTGCGACGTCTAATAAAAATGTGATATAAATATAAAAACAGGAATTGATATTAACCTATAAGCCATAAGAGACACGTTTTAGATGAGAGTTGAACTCAAAACGGACTTTGGCGCGTTTTTGTAACGAATAATTAAGAGCAGAAAATGTAACATGAGATTCGGAGTTCGAGATGTTGAAAAGTTAGACTTTGGTGTACAAAATATAACAAATTATATTTTGACGGACGTTTTGATATAAAACGGGACTTGTAACTCCCAATAACGAAGAAACAGAATAAAGTTAAGCAAGTTGTGGAAACCTAAGCAAGGTTAGCAAGTATGGAAACTCACAGGTAAAAGTGCATACCAGCGTTGGTCATCAATGATGACCCACATGCAGAATATTCACTTTAGGATAACAATTGCCCATTGAACAGGCTCACTAACCTCCGCCCAGGGGGGGGGGGGGGGGGGGGGGGGGGGGGGGGGGGGGGGGGAAAGTAGCACCTCTAAGCAAAATTAGAATCGGGCCATTAACTTGTGCTAACCACAGAACCCAACCAAAATTAGGGATCCAACTTTCCAAACTCTCCATCTTTGTCTGTTTTCAAATGCAGGTCGTACAGATCGTCCTTTGGTATTTGGACTCAGGCTGTTCAAAACATATGACGGGGGATCGCTCACGGCTCAAGAATTTTGTAAAAAAATTCATCTGGACAGTTAGATTCTGGAATGACCACTTTGGTGCTATTATGGGTTATGGAGATTATGAGAATGGTAACAGCGTAATCTCCAGGGTATACTATGTGGAAGGACTAGGACACAATCTGTTCTCTGTCAGACAATTTTGCGACTCTGATATGGAAGTTGCATTCAGGAAACATTCATGTTATGTTCGAGATACGGATGGTGTTGAATTGATTAAAGGTTCTCGCAGCTCTAATTTGTACACTATCTTGGTTGAAGACATGATGAAGTCCTCTCCCATTTGCCTGTTGTCTAAGGCCTCCAAGAACAAATCATGGTTATGGCATCGTCGTTTAAACCACTTGAACTTCGGTACCATCAATGACCTTGCAAGAAAGGACTTAGTCAGAGGTTTACCTAGATTGAAGTTTGAGAAAGATCATTTGTGCTCTGCATGTCAACTAGTAAAGAGCAAAAAGTATACCCACAAACCCAAAACTAAAAACACTAACTTGGAAGTTCTTAATACCCTTCATATGGATTTATTTTGACCGATGCGAGTTCAAACAATTAATAGGAAGAAATACATCTTAGTTATTGTTGATGATTTCTCTCGTTTACTGGGTAAGTTTATTAAGATCGAAAGATTATACCCCAAAGGTCGTCAAAAAATTTCTAAAGCTAATACAAGTCCGGTCTCAACAAAACTGTTAACACATCCTTATCCGATATTGGCACCTGAATTTGTCAATAAAGGAATTTTGACTAAATAATTATGAACTGTCGGCATTTTCACAAAAGACATTCCGATGACTCACAGCAGAATGACGTTTGTCGAAAGACTGAACCGAACTCTTGTTGAGCTGCTCGTACATGCAGATCTTCTCCAAGCCCCCATGTTCTATGGGCAGAAAAGCTGTTCTAACTTAGCCTGTTACACTCCAAAACCGATCCCTATTCATACTTGTCCATAACCAAAGCCCATATGAGCTGGGCATGATAAGAAGCCTGATCTTACCTTTTTCCCGTGTCTTTGTGCTCTTTTGTTTACCCAACAAATGACAGCGAAGGTCCTTGAAAATTACAAACAACATCTGATATTTTATATTCGTTGGTTATGCCACTAGCAGAAAAAGGTGATAATGAATCTACAACAAAAGAAACCCGATGAATTATGGAAACTATTCATGTTCAATTCGATGAGCTGACTGAGCATATGGCTCCTGTGCAACTCAGTACAGGACCCGCTCCTACTTTTCTGACGCCTGGACAAATAAGTTCAGGGCTCGTACCAAATCCGGTTCCTGCAGCACCTTATGTACCCCCTACAAATAAAGAACTAGAGATTTTATTCCAACCAATGTTCGATGAATACATGGAACCTCCTCGTGTTGAAAGACCGGTCTCTCCTGCTCCAGCAGTTTCAGTCCCAGTCAATTCAGCCGGTACACCTTCATCTACTACCATTGATCAAGATGCACCTTCTCCAAGTCATTCACCGTCATCTTTGGCATTACAATCTCCAAGTTTACATCAAGTCGTTGTAGCTGAATCTACTCTCATGAAAGACAATCCCTTTGCTTCTGTTGACCAACATCCCTTCATAAAAGTATTTGCTCCGGAACCTAGTTCTGAAGCATCATCATCCGGTGGTTACTTATTTAGCAGAATTTCCTATGTACTCAAACACTTCATCATATCGGGAAATAGAGCAAAGATTACCCGCTGGATAATATTATTGGAAATCCCTCTCGGCTGGTATCCACCAGAAACCAACTGGCAACTGATGCCTTATGGTGCTTGTATAACTCTGTACTGTCAAAAGTCGAACCAAAGAACCTCAAATCTGCAATTACAAAAGATTGCTAGTTTCAAGCTATGCAAGATAAGGATTCACGAAATTTGATCAACTTCAATATGGGATTAGTACTCAACTATACTGTTGTACATGATTATTAACATCACAAGTGGATTACAAAGTTTAAACTTGATGAGTATGATGATGTTCTAAAAAATAAGGCTAGGTTAGTGGCCAATGGATATTGACAAGAGAAGGGCATTGATTTCGAGGAATCATTTGCACCGGTTGCACGTATCGAGGCTATTCGTATCTTCATCGCCAATGTCGTCAGTAAAAACATGACCATCTATCAAATGGATGTAAAGACAGCATTTTTGAATGACGAATTAAAGGAAGAAGTCTATGTTAGTCAACCAGAGGGTTTCGTTGATCCAGACCATCCGACACATGTTTATCGTCTGAAGAAGGCTTTGTACGGTTTAAAGCAAGCTCCTCGGGCGTGGTATGATACCTTGTCATGATTTCTTCTGGACAACAAATTTTCCAAGGGTGCAGTTGATCCGACACTATTCACTCAGAAAAAAAAAGAAAAAAAAACCAACCAACAGCAAATATATTCTTCTGTCAAATAAAAGTATATGATATTAATTTGCCTCACCGAACCCTAAAGCATGTGACATAATATCCAATGAGAAGAGTTCTAAATTTTTTTTTTTTTCAAAATGTCAATGATGGACAAATTGTCTTTTTTCTCCTAGTTTCAAGTTTCCTCAAAATCCCGTAGGCATTTTTATTATCAATCAAATTTGCTCTTGAAAAATTAAAGATATTTGGATGGATTTTGTGTGACCCCTGTTGATACCCCATGGTAGAATCGACTTAAACTGTAAGAGGACCCCTTAGGGATTCCAGATGAATCAACTCGATAATCATATATAGTCGCTCCCTAATGTATCTCACTGCCAGCACACCCGATCTTGTATTCGCTGTATGCATGTGTGCTAGGTATCAGGCTTCGCCTACCAAAAAGCACCTTGAAGCACTTAAATGGGTCTTTCGGTATCTCAAAGGAACCATTAATTGGGGTCTTTGGTATCGGAAAGACACCGCTATGGCCCTAACGGCCTATGCAGATGCGACCGAGCATGTTGTCAAGACACACGAAGAAGTCGTCAGGAAGTCTCCAGTTTCCTTGGAGATAACTAGTCATCTGGTCCATCAAAGAAATAGAAGAGCACTACGATCTCAACCACCAGAGGCTGAATACATTGCATGTCTGGATGTTTGTACACAGATACTTTGGACTGAATCACAGCTTACAGACTAAGCTTTGTCTTCAATAAGATTCCCTTGTATTGTGACAATCGCAGTGCCATTGCTCTATGCTGCAATAATGTCTAACACTCTCGGTCCAAGCACATTGACATACGACACCATTTTATAAGAGAGCAAGTTGAGAAAGGCGTGGTTGAATTGTACTTTGTGACGACGGATTATCAGCTCGCAGATATATTCACCAAAGCATTACAAGAGAGTCGTCAAAATTTCAACTGCTTCGTTCTTTGGTATGAGAGTACTGTCTCCGAGAAACTCTTAACGTGCTTCTCAGGAAGGTGGTAAAGGAGTAAAGGGATGGTACCTCCTATATCATATGTTAAAATATGTATATAGCAAAAATCTAAAAGAAAATTACAAAAATATAGAAACCTACAAACATAAAAATCAGAAATAAAAAAAACCAAAAGATAGTTTTTTCAAAGACATGTCTTTCATTATAATAACATTTACAAGACCTGAAATTTCATTCATAAAAAATGACACGGTCTTGTAAATGAAGCTCGAACGGAAGTTCAAATTTTTCAAAACATGTCTTTATGGCTTGCGGTTATTTCAGACTGCAACCCGTTTTTCAAATTGAGGAAAGCATGTGGCCAAAAAGACGGCTGTTCCTGACAACGGGTGATTAAGTTCTCCCGGGCATGGATTACTTTATATCCATGCAACTCCGACTTAATGTACGTTTCAGTGCATTATTTCTTGATTTAGAAGAGAAGTCTTCTTTCTTTAACCAAATGATTTTTCGTCTATGATTCTTCAGAAAATTATTTGTGTTACTCGCGGTGGAAAAGTGTTGTTTGAAAATTTATTGGACTTGAATTTTTCAAAATTTGACACTCAATCAATGACTACAGCTCTTTCAATAGAAAACATGTCTTTGATTGAGGGGGAGAGTGATTTCAAATTTATGACATCTAACGGGCATTTTTACTCATCAAATAAATAATTGGGAAAAGGTTTTGTAATGATCGGGTTTACAAATTGAAGGGGAGTTAAATTTAGTTTATCTCAAAGGGACAAATGTGTCAATAATTTGTGAATTTAGGGACTTATGTGCAATTTGCTAAATGTTTCCTAGGCTTGTATAACTATAAGGTCCATTTGTGCTATTTATGAAACTTGTTCTAACCTATTAGTACTCTTTACCTGAAAGAGAAGGTCTTAGAAAGTTTAAGGACCAAATCTGCCAAATGGTAAAACTCTTAAGGTATATAAGTGTCAGCGAGTTATATTCGGTCAAACCTTCAAAATATCTAGTCAAACTTTCTCTCTCAAAAATATCTCACGCAACTCGCTAGGTTAAGCGCTTCATTGATTTTCGATATCTGTGGCTTATCTTGTTAAGGTACTTGTTGTTTTTTGATCATTGTTATATAAACATCTTTAATCTAAAACATGGTAGCCTTAATCACATTAAATCACCATAAATCAATGATTTCGACTAAGTTTATCATCTAAATTTTGGTTTGTGTTTGGTTTGATGATCTAACTGCTGAGATGTGTTAAGAAAGTATAAATGATGCCTTGTTAGTGCCTGAATTGCCCCCGCCCCCCTATGCAATCATTCTATAAGGTTTTATGATTTTTCATGTAATATAGTTGACTATTGGTAGTTCAACATCGTTGTTTATTGTTCCCGTCTATCGAGAGGGAACGAGAATTCAACAACGAAAAAAGTGCTCTCTAACGAACGTGAAAGTCCGTTTTCCATCAGACATGGTGTTACTAAAAAGTTTGCAAAGATGTTGATAAAGTTATTCTATGTGTTATTCGTGGTGCTTCATTGAAACTTAATTTACTGGGTTTGTGATTATAATGCCTAGCTAATTGCATTAGTGCTGCGTACCGAAGTTGTGAGAACTTGTGTCCAATTTTAAAAGCAAACAATGTTTCTCACCCTAAAGTATAAAGCATTTGTAAATCGGTAAAAATGTGAGGCTATGAACTCACCTTAATCAAGTAGTGAATCGATAATCAACGAGGAAGAAATAAGCCGAAAGGTCTTGATTGAGTTTTGCTATAAGGTTCTTGGTTGCGTTTTGCTCTATGTTTATTGATTGCGTTTTGTGTGGAATCCCCTTGTTGCGTTTTGCCTGACATATGCCTTTGCGATTTGCATGATATATGCCTTTGCGTTTTGAGTTTCAATATGCTCTTACATTTTGATTGTTATGGTGTGCAATGCAGGACAAAACGCAATCAATTGCATTTTGTGTTTGAAGACCCTCATTAGCATAAATGTAGGACCCACCTTTTCAATTTTTTTTAAATTGTTGCGTTTTGATTATTTTTGAATAAAATATTCCTGCGTTTTGTCTAATTGTATTTTGCCAGATTACTTGTTGTCTATTGTGACTTGCCTTTGCGTTTTTGTCTATTTTTATTAAAATATTCCTTGCATTTTGGGTGTTGCATTTTGTGCACACTGCGTTTTGCCCATTGCGTTTTGCCCATTGCGTTTTGATGATTCTAATAAAAATTGGTCACTGCATTTTGGCTTTTACATGCTCTGCGTTTTGTGTGATGTGTTTTTCTCCAGCTGCGTTTTGTCATATCTTCTGAGTTTTGGTCATTGTGTATTGGTCACTGAGTTTTGTCTCCATTTTCATGAGTTGACTTCCGTTGACTTAAGTGTTGTTCATCTCAGTTGACTATCACTTCAATATGATCATTGTGTCTCTTTTTCTTGGATTTAGTCCATAACTGATTAACTCCTGAGCATTTGCTCACATCTAACATCTCCTTTCTGTATGCACGTCTTTCTATGAATGTGATTGTGCAGATACAATGGCTGATGTTAATGTTAATGCTCCTGTTGAATAAGCACCGGCTATGGCACCACCTACTCGTACTGATGATCAAATCCTGCCTCGCATCAGATGGGTGCCTATAGGAAAAAGTAACTGCTATTTGGATGTTGAAAGTTCGCAAAGTAATCCAATCTACAAGATTGCGGTGGATATTCTGAAGCACACCAACTTCTTCAGAGCTTTCACTGCTTCCTCGACAATTCCATCAATCTATATTCAGCAGTTTTGGGACACTGTTTGATATGACAATAAAATCGGGAGTTACATCTGTCAACTAGATGAGCAATGGTTCGATCTCACCAAAGACGCACTCAGAGACGCACTTCAAATCACACCAGTCGACACCAACAATGCATTTTCTTCCCCACCAACTCTTGATGCTCTTATCAAGTTTGTCAACGATCTGGGTTATCCAAGAGTTGTCAGAACCTTATCAGATGTCATGACTAATGACATGTTTCAACCTTGGAGAGCACTCACAACAGTCATCAACTTGTGTCTTACGGGAAAGACTTCTGGGTTTGAAAGACCAAGGCCTCCAGTGTTGCAGATTCTTTGGGGCATCGTCAAGCGAGCCCATATCGATTATGCAGAGAGGATGTGGGAAGAATTTACCCAATCCATCCATACTTTCATTGAAGACAAAAAGAATCTAGCACAACATACTCAGGGAAAGAATAAAGCCACCCTTATTGTGATCCTGAGTGTTAGGTTCACTAAGCTGATCATCTATTACTTACAAAGCAAGCACAAGTTCTACCCAAGACCAGGTTCTCCACTTCATTTGCCTAATGAAGAGCCTTTTCTTGGATATCTCAAGTTTAGTGCTAAGGGAACCAAACGGGAAGTCTTTAGGATGCCTATTCCGAATGATCTTATCACTGATGACATTTGAGGTAAACAATACTACAATGCTTATCTGGAGAAAGTAGCTAAGCATCAAAGATATCTTGCTGGTGAAGAAGTTAGTGATCCTGACGCTCCTGCTCCTAAACCTACTAAGGATGCAAAACCCAAAGCATCCAAGCAATCTAAGCCCTTAGCACCTAAAGCAGCAACCAAGAAACCTAAACCCGCACCTGCCAAGCCTCAAGAAAAGAAACGAAAGCTGGTTATGGAGACATCTGAGGCGCCATCTCCAGCCAAACGATCCAAAGCTGGTAAGGTGGTGAAGAAGCGAACGAAAAAGAGCTCTCTTCAGTTGGTAGATGAATTTCTTGATGAAGGTGTTCCAGAGAATGAACCTAGGATTGGTGATGAAGAGGTTGATCTGCAAAAGGCAGTGGAAGAAAGCTTAAAGGAAGTTCACTCGGCTCGTCAGGGTCCACTTCCACCGGTGGTGATCAGGGAACCTAAATCTGGAAAATTTCAACTGCTTCCAGAGGTTCAAGGAAAGGGTAAATAGAAAGTCAGTGATGAACAAGTTGCCCTTGATCTACTCGCCCTTCAGACACCAAAGAAAAAAAGCCCTGCAGATCAGTTTATCTTCCAAAGTCGCACCTCCACACCAACTGAATCCTCTGGTCATGACGAATCTTCTTCATTATATGTTGAACTTGGGATGACAGACAGTGAGACGGATTTTGATGATGAAGTGCCGGGAATGGTTGCTAGAGTTCAAGCTGAAGGCCAGGCTGGACCAAACCCTGGTGAACATGATGAAGGCCAGGCTGGATCAAACCCTGGTGATGCTGCAACGTCTCAACCTCCATCAAGTCATGTTGTTCATGCTGGACCAAACCTTGAACACGTGGATCTTGAAGCCTATAATACTTCAATTCAACCAAACCCTGAGCAAATGGATGAAGAATTCACTACAACGGCCTATCCAAATGTTCAGGAGAACCTTAAACTCCTAACTAAAGGTGAAGTAAGACTTGAGGAACCTGCGAGCTCAGCTAGAACCCTGTCTTCTCTATAACATCTTGAGAAGGAACTCAGCTTCGCCGATCAGTTCCTTGTGGAGAAGTCACAGGAAGACAAACCTGAGAAAACCAATGCTGAATCGGAGGTTCAGTCAATGGTCACTATTCCCATTCATCAGGACACCTCTTCTGTCCCTCTAATGACCACCCCGGTTATTGATCTCACAGTCTCTCAACCTGTCCCCACAGCGGTTCAAGCACCACTACCAACTTTAACAGCAATCGCAACAACAACAACAACAACGACAACAACAACTCTTCTACCAATACCACCTCAACCATAACAAGGCTCCTCCGATTCGATCTTAATCAAGCGCATTGGTGAGCTTGAACAACATATGGCAGATCTGGTATAAGCCAACTTAGCCCAGGAGGAAAGGATGGACAAACATGGGTCAAAATTATACAAACTAAAGAATCTTAATATCCCTTATTAGGGGAGAAAAGCGGTAGATGAAGTCGTCACAGATGTTGTTGACTGGGCTATTCAAGCTCCTCTCAGGGACCGCTTCAGAGACTTGCCAGAAGCCTACATAAAAGAGATTCTTCACCACCGCATGTGGGAATCCAATTCCTACCAGGCTCATGAAGATCACAAAATGCTGTATGAAGCTCTAGAGAAGTCAATGGCCAGTGATCACACTGACCTGCTCCTAACTGATTTGGATGAAGTACGAAGAAAGAAGAAAAACAGACATGCTTCACTGAAAACACCACCTGGGTCTCCACCTCATCAGCCACCTCCTCCTCCACCACCAGCAGGTTCATCTGGAACTCTAGGAGCTTTTAGAGCTTCTGGATCATCTCAATTGCCTCCTCCCCTTCCACCTCCATCCACCAACCAGAGTGATCAGTCTACAAGCACCGATGCTCCAAGCTCTTCAAAGATAGCTGCTTCCGCTGAATATACGGCTTGGACGACTACTGACACAAGACTCAAGCCATCTGTCTCATCAATTATTGAAGAGCTACATATGGATGATGATACGACTCCCGACGAACAGGTACAGTCATCTGGTGATGAAGACATCGGCCATGATCAAATTCCTACGATGAACTTAAGGCAGAATTAGTGGAAGCCACTTACTGAAGACATACCTGCTACACCAGAACCTACATGGTCTATTCCATCATCTGACCTGCCTGTACCAGTGAACAACTGGGCATCTGCTCTTGCGTCTACCTATGCACCTCCTCCAGAGAACTCGTTACTTGCGTAGACTAGTGACATGGCAATCTTTATGGACTGGTTTTGCAAAAAGCAAGGGATCATTAAACTTAAACAACAAGACCTGGAAGGCCTTGCATATGAAATTGTCAAAGTCTTCCATCCTAATGTGATTCATCTTCAGTACCAAATGGAAGAATGCTATAAACTACTAACTGATCAAGTAGACGAGTCAATCATCAGGTATAATGTCAGCAAACCTCTACCATTGGGTGGTCCACCAGGTCAAGTCATGATTCAATCTGACTTCTTTTTCAACAAAGACTTAGAGTATCTACGATATGGTCGTAAGAGTGGCAGGCCTGCATTGTCCATCTCGAAGATGAAGGCGGCCTATTATCCTGATGTTGGCTTAGAGCAAATGGTACCCGATCAAATGTGGATTGAAGAGGAATGCAAGTATGACATCGCTGCTATGTATGGTATTTCTCACTGGTGGTTCCAAAGACAACGATTCTACATTGACAGACACACATCTGAGGGTGATCGCAGAGCTGTTAGGACTCATATGCGGATTTTAAGTGTTGTCAGAATTGAAGTCTTCTCCTTATATGGGTACGATTACATGAAGAAGATCGTTCTTCGTAGAGCTGATCTTAAAGAATATACTATTGCGGAAAGGGACTTCAAATATCTGTACCCTAGTGACTTTGAAGATCTGTACTTATTGAATCTTCAAGGTCACCTGGACCATCTACCACCCGAAGATAAGAAGATTCTCACTACTGCTGTCAACTTATGGACCAGAAACTTGGTTATAAGACAACGCGTAGAAGACTTACAGCTGGGGATTGAAAGCTACCAGACACAGCTAAACCTCACCAAACCTCGATGGGATGCTACTAGCTTTGAGTTCAAGCACGACTTTACAGTAATTGACTCTCCAAGGGCCATCACATTTAAGGATAAATATGGGGTTCAAATGATCATGCGGTTCAATGAGATCCACAAGTTCAGTGACAACACTCTACAACTGATTGATGAGGCATTGGACTACCGGGTCAAGGAATTCAAGGTCAACAGGATGAATCCGGGTTTGAACACACTGGTTTGGACAAGAAAAGATGTAGACAGAAGCAAGGAATTCATGTTTACCATACAGAAACGGCTTAAGACAAGGAGAATCTTCCGGAACCTAAAAAGCTTTGTTGGTGGAAGGATAAGAGAGGGAGACTACAGACTGCTAAAAAGAACTGAATGATCACATCATCTCGGTAATCAAGGTCCATCTCGTGTGAGGTATTATTAATATATATGTTGTGGTAATATGTACATAATAAAGTAGTGATTACAATGTATTTTGTATCCGTATACTCAGTTATAATATGTTCCAACATAGTCTTGTATAAATCAGACACAGTTTCTTCAAAATTTTCCTAACTTAAATCAATTGAGACCTAAAATCTCAACGGGTTTGAAATTTTTGATCGGGGGAGAAAATGTGATTTAACTATGAAAATCTGATAAAAAATGTGATCTTTTGGACTCAAGTGTAGGCTCTCCCATATGTGCTAAACCTTTTCGAATATCGATGCATATATTATGGGGGAGCGAATGGTGTATGATGGCAATCGTGGAAATACCAAAGACCGACCATGTAATTACTTTATCGGAGTTATAAGGTTGGTAAGGTTAGGTACTCGATCCCATGATCCCGCCAGAGCTGGAGCAATCTACCCAGGGACAATCCACTAGTTAGTGTAGAAGTCCTTAGGTATGATTACAAAAGGAGTAATGTAAGAATACGGGAATAGTGCGGACTGAGATGGAGCTAGTACTGGAACATACCCAACAAGGTTCTAGTAATGAAGTCTTAGTAAGCACTGAAGGGGTTGAAGAATGAAAAAGAAATGTTAAGATAAAGGGTGAAAAGAAAGCAACCCTCCTTAAACATTAGGCAGAAACTGGGTCACTACATATGCTGTCAGAATCACATGGTTGATTGCTGACATTGAAGACAAGTATCATGGACCCAGTGATACGCTGCACAACCTTCCCTAGCCACTCAAGATCTCTCAAAGGATTCTTGTTTCATTTCTCACGGAGATAAATACATTTCTATCATCTCTCTCACTCCGAGTTAGATGATATTGAAAAGGTGGCAGTCTGCTCTAGCCTCCGACTACTAAAACCAAAAGTGCACTATAGAGTCTAGAGCCATGAGATCATCCATAAATCTCGCTAGGATACTAATACAAATTATGCTTGCTTATCACACACTGTGATAACAAGTAAGATCTTAAGAGTCCTACGCATTATCCTCGTGGTATTGCCAGAACATCCGAGTGATACGAAAGTACTCACAATGAAGATGGAAATCCTTCTAGAGCCAACATCTAACAAGCTCTTGGTAGGTGACATGTGAGATCCACTATGGATTAAACTTGTGACAAATGGAAAGCAACGATGGTGCGATTCTTTATGAATCAAACTTGTTCCAGGCAGTGAATTGACGAATAGTTTTTGAAAAACCTTTCGATGTGCTCAACAACTGATTTTCGAGCACATTGACTGTGTATATCTTTCAAAACAAATGTGTTTCTGATGAAATTTGATTCTGTGCTATAAAACACTCTTGATGTGTCACAAAAATACTTTCTCAAGTGATACGTCAATTGATTTTCAAATCAATTTTTCTCATCAATCGGTAAGACAGTAACTAACCGATTCACTCTTATCGTGCTGTCTGCTTTGAGACATTCTGATAAAGAGAACAGGCAAGTATGGTGATTCTGATGGTTGTACATTAGATGATCCGATACTTATACTGGAAATCCTGTCAAGGAGATTCTTCTTAAGATGAATCTACATGATCATAGGTCGGTCATCACGGATCCGGAGGTTAATCCAACCAGACTCGAGCGAATGACAAAGCCATATTCGTCCACAAGCTTTATTGCTAACTGTTTTATTACAGGTTCACCTAAAGATGGAGATGGAGATACCTCGTTCCAGTGGAGTCAATTCACAACCCTATGCTCACACTTAATGTTACTAATCAAAGATATCATGACAAATGAAAGACCTACGACACAGCTTCTGCAACTCTGATGAGTATTATCATGATTCAAAAAAGTGTGAGCATGCGGGTCCGAAGGTCACAACATCACAGGAAGGTAATACTCCATAACAAGGAGGATTAAGAGATTTACTGTAGATGATGATCTCAAAGAAAGCTCAAAGATTACACAAGTCTAAGGAACAAAGCTCAAAGATCACTACTTGCAGTACATAGACTAATCTTGAAGAATCAAGAGACTACGGGCCAGAGTCAAAGATCAATTCAAAGATAGCTAGGATTTAATTTGTATTTTTTGGAGTGACCTACCTTAGGGGGGAGATTGTTAGGATTATGAAAATCCATGTAAAAGACTCGGTCACCCCGTGTAATGTCTAGCATAGGATAGCTCGTAGCCTTAATATTAATCCTTTAATTACCGTATGACTTATGGTGTTGGGCCGGGTCTTTACCCACATGTTAGCCCACACCATAGCCCACTTAGGGGCACTAAACACATGTATTTATACCCCCTTTCCAGCTATGGGAAGGGGTTAGTTAATCATTTTATAATACACACACTAAAGATGTTTTTCTCTCACTAGAACTCACTTTCTCTCTCTACAAAGTAGGCCAACCCCTAGATCATTGATTGTGTTATGATATCCAATATCCTAAAATTTTCATCTAATTTATTTGTAAAGACCCATTTTGTTCCAATGACGGATTGACTTATAGGTAGAGGGACTAATTCCCAAACATCATTAGTTACAAATTGATTTAGTTCTTCTTGCATAGCTACAATCCAACTTTCATCTTTTAAAGCCTCATTAATATTTTTGGGTTCTATAGTAGATATAAAACAAAAAAAATTGCTATGATTTTGGGCTTGAGATCTTAATGTTCTTTGATTAAGATTTCCTATGACTTGATCTAGTGGATGATTCTTGGACTCCTCAATGTTAACAATTTTGTCAACTTCTATTGACTCATCTTCTTCACTAATATTATTTACTACTTTGGTATTTATTTTAATAGCTTCTTCTTCACCAACATCATCATCAACCAATGGTGATAATTCGGTAGGAGGAGGACTTTCATCGAATGTCACGTTGAGTGATTCTCTGACTTTCATAGAGTGTTTATTTAATACTACATAAGCTTTACTATTTTGAGAACACCCTAGAAAAACACCTTCGTATGACTTTGGGTCAAACTTGGTTAAATAGTCTTTAGTATTTAAAATGAAGCACTTGTTTCCAAACACTTTGAAATATTCTAAAGAGGGTTTCTTACCTCTAAATATTTCATAAGGGGTTTTTCCTAGTATTGGTTGAATTAATATTCTATTTAATATATAAGTTGACGCATCAATGACATTACACCAAACTTTTGTGGAATTGATTGTTCATTAAGCATGGTCCTAGACATCTCTTGTAAGGTCCTATTCTTTCTTTCTACTACCTCATTTGATTGTGGAGTACGTGGAGCCGAGAAGTTATGAGTAATGCCTTGTGCATCACAATAGGCTCCAAATTGTACCTCATTATCAAATTCCTGACCATGATCCGTTCTAATAGCTATTATAGAACTACCTAGTTAGTTTTGAATTTTCCTACTTAATATTTCAAATTTCTTAAAAGCTTTATTTTTAGTCTTTAGAAATATAGTCCATGTATACCTAGAGTAATCATCTACTACAACTAAGGTGTATGAATTACCTCTATAACTTTTAATTGCCAATAGACCAAACAAGTCCATATGTAATAGTTCTAAACATCTTTTAGTGGAAACCATATTTTTAGCTTTATGACTTGCATGAGCTTGCTTCCTAATTTTGCAAGCATCACAAAAATGTTTATCGTGTTTTAGCTTAGGTAAGTTTCTAACTAGTTCCTTAGATGACAATTATTGAATTAAACGCATATTAGCATTACCAAGTCTTCTATGCCATAACGTAGAATTATCTACTACCGTGGCGAGACATAATTTGTCTTGAAACTTATTTCCTAATTTCATTACGTATAGACCATTTTTCCTAATTCCATTCCCTATGATTTTACCATCTTTAATTATTTTACTACCTTCATCCATGAATAATACTTGACACTTATTGTCATAAATTTGACCAACACTAAGTAAGTTAAAGGCTAAGTTATCTACGTGTTCTACATTAGATATGGTGAGGGAGTCATTAGAGATCGTACCTTTGCCTATGATCTTTCCTATCAAGTTACTTCTAAAAACAACGTTACCACCATCGTATGCTTTATAGGTAGAGAATAAATTCTTGTTACCAGTCATATGTTTGGAGCAACCACTGTATTTGATCCACTCATCCGGTTCCAAGCATGTTCTCAAGCATACCTATTTAGTGTTGTACATCCCTTGCATTTGTTACAATTGATTAGGATATTGAAATGGGATACAATTTCCCATATGTACAAAGCCTTGATTTTGTTGGTTGTTCCAATTCATAGGATAGAAGTTTTGATGAATTGGTTGTCTAGAGTTTCTCCTTGATTGAGGTGAGTTGTATCTTGGTTGATAAGAAATGTTTCTCCTAGGTGGAATTGTTTTTGATCTAGACTCTGTTTTGACATTACCTATACCGCTTTTGAGTGATGGTTTTAAAGACGGTTTCTTTGACATATCAATGCTATTATGTATTACTTTCTTCCTAGTAATAACAATATCCGATCTAGAGGACAAGGGTGGACTAAAGACGTGTTTTGTCCCTTTTTGGTCGTCGTTACGACTCACGGATCCAGGCATGGTGGATCCATGCCCTATAATGGTGGATCCATCCGTCGCGTTTTCAGCGGACGATCCAACGAAACTCATAATTTTAGTTCCGCTAGTTGATGCTTTACTATTATCAAATCCTAAACCTATTTTACAACTAGATGACTTTTGATTATCTAACATTTCTCTAAGTGTATTAGCACTTTTATCAAATATAGCAAATTTAACTTGAGTTTCTTTAAGTTAGGCATTTTTCGATTTAAGTTCATCACATGACTTACACGCACTTTCAATTTCTTTACTTCTCTCAAGTTAATTTTCTCGTTTAGTTCTAAAATTTCTTTTTCTAAAAGATATCTTTTAGTTTTCAAAATTTTATTCTTGTTAATGATTTTAAGCTAATTTCACATAAGTTATCGTATTCAATTTGCATATTATCATTATCAAGATAAGATGCATTATCCCTATAGTAAGAAGAGTTAAGAGTTACCTCATTAGACGATTGAGCCATGAGACAAGTTTTGTCGTTGGTTTTGTCTTCGGCGTCATTCTCACTATCGCTCCAAGATCCTCCAATAAAGGCCTTTTAATCTTTGTTGCGAGATGGCTTTGGACAATCGCCAATGAGATGATTTAGATCACCACATCTAAAACATTTGCGGTCACTCTTTCCTTTCTTCTCATCTCTTTTTTGGAATGATTTCTTTTCTTCTCTTGGTTGCCTAACAAATTTACCTTTTCTTCTAAAGAACTTTTTAAAGTTCCTTACGGCCATATCATATTCTTCTTCATCGCTTCCGGATGTCAAAGTTTCATCATCACAAGACTTTTTCTTAGCTTTCAAGGCGATGGACTTAATTCGTTCCTTTTTGCCTTTATAAATTTCGGAATCCTTTTCCATGACAACTTCATGTACTTTTAGATTGCCGATAAGCTTGTCTAGAGCTAGTGATGACAAATCTTTTGATTCTTCAATTGTCGTGACCTGTAACACCCCCATTTTTACAATATAGTAGCGAAAGCTAATCTGGGGTATTACTTTATGGAAACAACAATCATAATCATAGAAAACGACTCAAAAGAGACGTTTGTTCATAAGGTACGTTATCATTCATTTCAAATCAGAGTTTTACAAAGGCAGGTCCCAAAATCTAGTTACATACAATGTGAATGATAACAAGTTTTAGCCATCTTTGAGTCCATGCCACTCCGTGCCATAAGTTGCTCAATTACCTGAGATAAACATGCTAAAAAGTCAACATAATGGTTGAGTGAAATTCATAGGTTTGAAATGTAATAGTTAAATACAAGTCATTATAAGTAATTGTTATAAAAGCAATGTCATAGTAATACATTATAGTGTGGTATTGGTTACGTTGTTATACACCCGTTATTGGTAATAATTGCAATGAATACAAATATCATAGGAAAATGGTATTGTGTTATTGTTATTGTTATGGTCATGGTCTCGTCTAAGCTCATGTCACCAACACATTATCATCCAAAGTCAATTTAATGACTTGAAGAGCTCATAATATCAACATATTAAAATCCCAAAGTCAATTTAACGACTTGAAGTCAATTTAATGACTTATAGGATTTATAATATTAACACATTAATATCCAAAGTCAATTTAACGACTTGAAGTCAAATTTAACGACTTGTAGGATAGATAACTTAGATATCAATTGTAATGATATGTCAGGATAGCATGTAATTTGTAAAACACTTGTATTCGTAATTTATAGCAGGTATCCCCCTCACGGATTTATGAAAAGATTGAAATGCGAGGCTATGAACTCACTAAGTCTTTGAAAAGTAATCACATTGTTATAAGATAAACGAGTATGTAAAAGAGTTTGTAACAAGCATGTATCCCCCTCGCGGGTTTATAAAACATGTAAAATAAGTAAAGGCGAGGTTATGAATCTTACTAAGTCTTTGAAAAGTAATCACATTGTTATAAGATAAACGAGTATGTAAAAGAGTTTGTAACAAGCATGTATCCCCCTTGCGGGTTTAAAAAACATGTAAAATAAGTAAAGGCGAGGTTATGAACTTCACCTGATAGGTAGTTGTAATAAATATTCCAAAATGAAAGCTGACGACCTTATCACAATCTTAACAGGGAAGGTTGATATAGCAAAATGATAGTAAACAACCACGTCAAGCAACCTGAGTAAATATGTCAAGTCTTAGGAAGATTGTACTCTAGAACTTTGATTCTAAGAGTTTAATATTGTTATAAGTTTGATTGGAGAATTTGGAATTATTGTATCACCGTTCAGGCCATCATATTTCAGAGGTCATTCAGTAAACGTTTGAGGAGCTAGGGCACTTTAAATCGTAAACCCAACAACTCAGTCAGAACGTAATACCAAGATGAAACCCCTTAATATGAAGCTCCCTAGTATTGTGATACGATATAATCGGTTTTAAGCGTTTTGATCAATATCTGGAAATGTTAAGCACGAGAAGCGTTAATTAAAGTTATGTCTTGTAATGTTTTGAACATGTTTTTATACTTTTTCAAAATGTTACATTTTAGACCCTTGAGAATGAAAAGTGGCAAAATATACCCTTGGAGTTTGCACTTTTACGACTTTGGTCCTTCAAGTTTAAAAGATATACCAAGTAAACCTTGTACTTTGAAAAGTGACATAATAGACCCCTGTAGTTATAACTTTGATAAAATGACATTTTTAGTCCTTTTAGTTATAAGTTTCTGAAAGTTACGATATATACCCCTTGCATGGATAATATTTACAAAACATGTCCAAATTGCCATGCAAGCTTATTTTAACATTTCAAAAGATATTTATAGGTTATAATAAACTAAAATATGAAGGTTTAACATAACGGAAGTTTAAAATAACGATTCATTAAGCTAGAAAGCAAAACGGGTCAAATTAGGGTTTCAAAACGTAAACGGGCGGGTTTTAAGTTCAAATTCCTTCAATAATCAATAAAATGGTTATATTAACATTATTTAAGCATGTTAGGATAGATTATAACAACATTCAGCCATTATAACATTTATTTTTAAGAAAAACGCAAAATTAGGGTTTCGGGCGTACGGTTTTGGATCAAAATGGAAAATGAGCATGAATTGAGTTATGAACTTTTAACAAGAGTATATTTAGGATTATATGAACATTATAAGAGTGTAGAAGCAGAAGTAGAACATCCAGAACCTGGGTTTGAGCTTCAAGGAGCAAAAATGGTGGAAATGGGTCGTTTTAGGTAGTATTTCCACTCGTACGCCTTTTATCTTGTTCTCGGGGCTTCAAATCTTCAAAGCTTTGCTTGAATGATGTTCTTAGATGATCCTAGGATCATATGGAGCAGAGAATGTTTGCTCAATTGGGTTATAGAAAGAAGAGATGGGGGATGCTTTGAAATGAAGAGTTATGGGTTCTATTTATAGGCGAATGAAGTCTTGGTAGCTTTGTAATCTGAGGTTGGATACTTGGACATGTTAGAGAATGAGGTAGGGAGGCTATGTGATGAGTATCCATGGTGGAAACTAACTAGAAGGTGTTGAAACACCTATGTTCTTGTCGCGGCTGCCATAAGACAACAAAAGGGAGATGTGGAGCCTTAATCTGACCAAGGAGAAAGATTGAGGTGCTTGTAAGCAGCTAGGGAAGTGAGGTGCTTGTCATAGAGGTGCTTGATCACATGGTTACTTGATAAAATGAATGGAAATGAGCCAAAAAGGTATACGGGTCCAAATGGGCACATTTAAGGTTTTTTAGTGTTTTCAAGCTTATATTTCGTGTGTACTTGATCCAAGATGATAGATTACTGATCTTAAGGTTTGTATTAAGGATTATAATCAAGGTTTGATGAGTAGTTTGGGTTAAAATGGGTCAAAAATGAGTTAACAAGGTCGCGGGTCATTTTAGGGCACGTATAGGTTCATTAGGGTTTTCAAGGCTTATAACTTTTGTACATTGCTAGGAAAATGATATATGATGGATTGTAAACTCATTTTATGAGTTTACAATGGCACTTGATTGGTTGTTGGAGGTTTAAATGGTTAAAAACGAGTAAACGGGTCAAATGTTCCATTTTGGTACGTTTAGGGTTTCTTGGATTCATTTTGTGTATAATTGAGATGAAATGATGAAATGATGATTGTATATGATTAGTAATGTTGTAAATTAAGTTATTACAACTTATTTGAGGGTTGGTTGAGGTTTATGATGGATAAAAACCAAGAAACGGGTCATGGTTTAGAAATTAGCTTGGTTTAGGGTTTCTGACTTTTGAATTAAGGTTTTGAGTGTAAAAAGATGTATGAAAGCTTATGAATAGAATAATTAGGGTTTACACATTGTATATTGAGTGTAGTAGCTTGTACATAAGTGATGATGAAGAAACTAGAATGAAAACAGAGGTAAAACGACTATTTTGGAGATCGGGCATTAATGATTTGTACATTATGTATTAAAGACTTGTACCTTTCTTTGGAGAGAATGTATATTCATATGAGATGTTATGTTACTTGTACATATGCTTTAGTAGCTTGTACATTCACTTCAGATATTAACCCTTCATAGAATTAGGGTTTAGAGGTATATGATAACGGTTTAAAGCCCGTTTTGATATAACGTTGCGAATGGTACATTATAGGAATAATGTACTTTGTAATAAGGATATTAAGATATTGACTTGACATGTTATGATGTTTGCTTGACATATATGAAGACAGGATTGCCATAAATAGGTTGCGTGAGCTCGTCTACTTTAGTTATGCAAGTTACATTGCATACTGAGATATTGGCAATGCAACTAATGTAATAAAGCGAAAAATTTCCCCGTACAATTGTGATAATAGAAAAATAGGTTTTGTATTTGATGAAAATTCTTGGGTTGTTATATGAACTTTGCTCTCCATTTTGGATGTAGAGCCCTAAGAAACTTCCTAACATAGTTCTTGCTAGAGAAACCTTCATCAAGAGCTTTAAGACTAGTAATAATAGTGTTAAATCTAACAAAACTGCTATTAATAGATTCTTCAAGGATAGTAAATTATTCATATTGTTGAACAAGAAGATCAATTTTATTATCCTTTACTTGGATATTACCTTGATGCGTGATTAACAACGATTGCCAAATATCTTTAGCCGTTTTACACATACAAATTCTTTCGTATTCCTTTTTAGGTAAAGCATTGTAAAGAACCATTTTAGCTTCATTATTTTTAGCAAGTTTATTTTTAAGATCATCATTTTGTTGTTCAAAAGGAACCGTTTCCAAAACTTGGGTTTCTTTATTTCTAGCAACCGGCATAAAATCACCATTCAAGATAATATGCCAAAGATCTAAATCTTTTGCTTTTACATAAGTTTCAAATCTATTTTTCCAATAAATAAAATGATCACTTTTAAAAAGAGGTGGTCTTTTCATAGATTGCCCTTCTAGATATTTATCTGAATCCATAGATCAATTCAAGCTTTAATGTATAATATACGCTAAAGATCTTGGGTGACCTTGGCTCCTGATACCAATTGTGGAAACTAGAAGGGGGGGGGGGGGTTGAATAGTTTTTACCGTTTTAAAATTAAAACTTAGATTGTCGACTTATGTGAATTCAAGAGATATACACAAGTGTATATGATAGCGATGCAATAAGTAAATAAACTATTTACGAAATATGAGAAAGTAAAGATAAGAAAGATCAAACCGACGACACAATGATTTATAGTGATTTGGCTATGAAGCTCCTCTTCTCCCTGCTCCACTCCCCAAGTACCCAACTTGAGAGTTATCTTCACTATATCAACAAGCTCCCTTTAGGCGGAGAAAACCGTACACGTCGCTTACACTTTTTTCAGTACTAAGCTAAATACCAAGTTCTACTTCGAAATAGAACCAATCTAACACACTATGTATTTTAAGGCCTAAATACTAACCTATCATACACATATGATACACACAACACATAACACAAGATATACAAGTTGAATGATTATCACAAACGTGATGACACAACTAAACTAATAACACTTGAAGCTTGACGTCTTCTTGAGTGTTCTTCACTAGAAAGTGGAATAAGTTGATCACTTTTAATGAATTATGTAACAAGTATAATGATCAAAGAATATGCAAAAGATAAAATATGTATAAGAAAAATATTTGTCAAGAGTTGTTTGAAATGAAAGAGTGAGGTTGGTATTTATAGGCAACAATTTAAATTTCAAATCCTGTCCCAGGGGAGTAAGACGTGCGACCCACAGATCCACCATCCCCTGGATCCGTGCAGTGCATTTGGTAGATTCGTGGGAGGAGCTGGGACAAAAATTGTCATTTAGTGATTAACCCTAAATCTATATAAAATATTGTTTTGTACTTATTAAAACTAGTTTAATAGATTCTTCTAGAAGAAAATATTTTTTTAACATGAATAAGGAAAGATTTTCTAGATTTGGGAAGATTTAGAAAGATTTGGAAAAATTGTTTCCACTTATGGTTAATCCTATTTTGTCTTATATGATTAATATAACTAGCTTATAATTAATCAAGTGTTAAGTTAAATCATTTGATTAGAAAACATTTATGCAAATGATAATATTTTTCTTTGATCATTAACTATGTTTAATAATGCCATATTCATACCTTAAGTGATTAGTCGTCGTCAAGTAAACTTTCGACTAAATAACTTGTTTACGTAAACTTTTACGTAGTATGACATTATATTTGTTATTATCAAAACATGAAGATCATTAAATATAAATATCGTTTTTGCGCTAATATTTGTATTAACATGTCTTAAATCTATTTTCCAATATATAAAACCGATTGCTTCAAAGAGTTGTGGTCTTTGCATATATTGCCCTTCTTTGTAGTTTTCAAAATCCATTTAATCTTTTAAGATTTTATAATACAATATACTTTAAAAACTATAATAACCTACTCTTGATGCAAATTGTGGAAAACTATAAAGGGGGGAATGTGAATAGTTTTACCGATTAAATATACGTTTCAAAATATTTAGATCAAGTTTATGTGAAATCTTCCGATATTGAAGTATACAAATGTATACTTGAGAATGCAAGAATATAAATGATACTATATATGAAATGCAATAAGTAAAAGTAAAGAGATAGAACCATGACATGAGTATTTATAGTGGTTCGGCTACAAGGACACATTCATTTCCCTACTCCACTCCCCGAGTACCCAACTAGAGTGTTCGTAAACACTATGTCCACAAGCTTCTTATCCGAAGAATAAGCCTCACAACATTTCTTACACTTTTTCTGGTACAAAGCTAGATACCGAGTTCTAGTTAGAGGTAGAACCAACCTAACGTCGCTTACACTTTATGCGTTACAAAGCTAAATACCGAGTTCTAGTTTGAGGTAGAACCAACCTAAGATCTAAAAGATCTATACAAGAGTGTTTGGTTTATAATACAATGAATGTGAATGAATGGGATGTGCAAGTATCAACACAATGATCTTGATATGATGAAAACTAGCAATAAGTGGCTTGAAGCTTGAGTGTCTAGTATGCAAAATGTTAGCCTCAAAATATTGAGTCAAACAAGGAAGTCTTGGTCATTTAATTAGGAAGTCTCGTTCATTATATTTTATAGGTTGTAATAGGCTGGAAAAGGTACCACGTGTCACACCCCGCCAAGGCAGAATCGCGAGGCGTAACATGATAGGCATCGTCACAACACATTGATGTCACAATAGAGAATAACTAAATGCATAATCACTAAATAAATCAAAATGTCATGACGACACCTGACACAAGAGGGGACTTGTATCGAGGTTAATCGAAACACAATAATACGTAGTCATAAAATGAAAATCCAAAATAACAAATACCTAGTACGAAAGTATATCGAACATAAGTTGAAAATATTAACTAGTAAGTCTTCAAATGCAGGGAACCTAAAGTCTCACTAGCCAAGCAGTCTCAATCCTCTTAAGCTTCTCTAACTTCACCTGAAAATGGATACTCTCAAATGTCAACATTACGTTGGTGAGCTCGTAGGTTTAAACTTAAAATAAACATATTAAGTTGTGAACATAAAATAAAAGTTTGGACAATCATACGGTTAATACCATGCATCATGTATCTCAAACCATAACATACCAAATCATAACATATAGTATCACAAAGTAGGTAGGCGTTACCCCCGAACCAATCATCACAATAAGCCAGCATTGTATCCATGTATCATCAATAATGAGAGTTTCCACATTTGGATGGAATGGCACAAGCAACTCATGTATCATGTACTTATACACATAATTGTATCTCATGACTACTATATAATCATGTCTATTTAAAACAATTCAAAACCATTTAATCACAGCAAGGAAAAACATTTCAAAAACCATTTTGTATCTATTTTCACCCTAAGAAAACATTTAAAAAGGGGCTACGAGAAACTCACATAAGTAGCATAGCAAAATGATTTGAAAACAATTTTGTATCCATTTCACCCAAGAAAAGATTTAAAAAGGGGCTACGAGAAACTCACCTCAAGCTTCACAAATGCACGCTAATAATCCAAGCAATAATCTACACAACATAATTAACGGGTTACACATGCTTACGGCTTTACGGCCCTATCTATGTAACCTTTCAATCGATGTATACTAATGTCTAAAATATACTTATAAACATCCCATCATGATTCTTATACATTATCTAAGCTCTATACATGATTTAGACTAGTGATAACATTTTCAGTTTTATGCAGAATTTTGAAGTCACTTTATGAATTTTTATAAAATACTAAACGACCTCATTGGACTCCCAAATTCAAATGACATTAACTTCAAATTAGTTATGAAACTACTGTAATTTTCCCAACCAATGAAAATAAGTTTAACTATTTTTAAAAAAATCGACAACACAAACTGTCCAGATTCAGATCAGATCTGCACACCAACAAGTTTGACTTGACCAGACCTATTTAGACACTTGAAAAAAATCTAGAAAAAATTCCAGAGGTTTCTAGACATCATGAACTTACTCCAGTAGCAATTTAATCAATTATAAAAACATTTTGATAAGGTTTTTGACCTCACAATCACAACACAAAATCTAACCTCAAAACTCAGATTCGACAATGAATCTTGTAAAATTATTTTGACTAACTTCCACTCACTTTTAATTTAGGAAACCACCGGGGTCGGAAAGTAGACTCTTTGTAGTTAATTTTAGAATTAAGAAAATCAATAAAACATATTTGTATGACCGAGTTATGACACTTACAAGTTGACCTAAAAATCTGCCCAGTTTTAATTCCGATTTTAACAACAATTTAACCTAACCAAACGCATCCAAACGACATTAATTATACCCTAATTGATTACTAATGATCAAACTAATACGTTTACTGAATTTTTATGAAACCCTAATTCCACCAATGAAAAGTTACAATTAATTGAATTAAAGAAAAGATTAAGTTAGGGTTTATACTGAAAACCTTTAACCACGAAACACACGAATCTCACACCTTAAAAACTCTTGAAATTTTTTGATGGTTTCTCTTGTTTCTTGCTTTGGCCGATCGACACCAAGAGGAGGAGAGAAAAAGTGTTTTAGGTTTGGGATATCATGGGTATATATATACTAATCCTAGAGGACTCCTAGTTGGATTTGGTTTCCCTTTTTTTCCCTTGGGTCGGTCGACACATACACACACATTTTTTTCCAAATTATTATATATTACATATTTATCAAAAACCTGTATTTTATTTAAAGCCTAGTTATTTTCTTAATTTGTTTACTTGAACCCTTTAATTAAATACGCATTAACACTTAAAATAAAACATATAAATTCTTCCTCTAATATTTTGTTACTCACTATATAATTAAATCATAGAATCAAAATTTATCTAATAACATTGAATCAAAATTAACAATGCTTGCTTCCATAAATTATTTCCAAATGCTACGAACAACAAATGACTATCTTAAAAATCACAATTTCCAACGAAATTAAATGACTAAATATTTAAATTGAAACCTCTGACACATTAATTACAACACATATACCTTATCATATTATATCAAATGCACTAATTGAATCTTGCACACCAACTCAAATCATATAACACCTAGTTAAACTAACCTGGTTTGATCACGGGTGTCACAGTATCTCCTCCTTAGGGTAATTTTGTCTCGAAATTTAAATAATGTTCTCATCAGCATGATCAACAATTTTTTTTGGATACTTAGACTTCATAAAATCCTCTCGTTCCCATGTAAACTCAGGTCCACGCTTAGAATTCCAACAAACTTTAACGATTGGGATCCTACTACATTTCAACTTCTTAACTTCACGATCCATAATTTCTACAGGTTTCTCAACAAAAACGAAAAGTTTTGTCTACCTTAATTTCCTCTAAAGGCATATGCAGATTTGCATCCGCCAAATACTTCTTAAGATTTGACACATGAAACATGTCGTGTACACTACTCAACTCCTGTGGCAATCTCAAATGATAAGCTACTGGACCAATCCTTTCAAGAATCTCAAATGGTCCTACATATCTCGGTGCTAACTTGCCCTTCTTTTTAAAACGCACTACACCTTTCCAAGATGACACTTTCAATAACACTTGATCACCTACCTCAAAATCTAACGGCTTACGCTTATTGTCAGCATAACTCTTTTGACGATCTCTAGTTGCCTTGAGCCTTTCCTTATACAATACCACCTTATCAGTTATCTCTTATACAAATTCTGGTCCAATCAACCGACTTTCTTAAATTTCAGCCCAAAGAACAGGTGACCTAGACTTACTTCCATATAATGCCTTAAATGGAGCACATCGAATACTCGAATGATAACTATTGTTATAAGAAAACTCAGCTAAGGGTAAAGAGTATCCCAACTACCTCTAAAATCAATCACACATGCTCTTAGCATATCCTCCAAAGTCTGAATGGTATGCTCACTTTGTCCATCCGTTTGAGGATGATAAGCAGTACTCATATCTAGTCGTGTTCCTAATGCTTTCTGCAACATTTATCAAAACCTCAAAGTAAATCTTCCATCACGATCTGAGATGATTGACACAGGCACTCCATGCCTTGCTACTATCTCATCAATATAAAGTCTTGCCAACCGCTCCATCTTATAATCTTCTCGTATAGCCAGAAAATGAGCCGACTTAGTCAGTCTATCAACTATTACCCAAATCGTATCATGCCTACTACTTGATCTTGACAACTTAGTGATAAAATCCATGGTATTTCTATCCTATTTCCACTCGGGTATCTTTGGCTGTTGCAGCAAACCCGAGGGTCTCTGATGTTCAGCCTTCACCTTTGAACAAGTCAAACATTTATTAACGTATGTAGCTACATCTCTCTTCATACCTGACCACCAATACATATCTCTCAAGTCATGATACATCTTATCTGCTCCCGACTGAATATAGTACTTCGTTGTATGAGCCTCATCTATAATAATCTTCCTCATATCACCTACTAATAAAACCTATATTCGGTCCATAAAGTATAAGCCTCCATCTTCCTTCTTGTCTATTTGTTGGTCTAGGCCATGCAACATTTCTGCTGGCGTATTCTCTACCTTGGACGCCTCACCTTGAGCAGCCAATATCTTGTCCTTAACACTTGACTGAATAGTTATGGACATTGCTCGTACTCGTCTTGGTTTCACTCTTTATTTACTACTGAATGCATCAGCCATTATATTCGCCTTTCTCGGATGGTAGCGAATCTCACAGTCGTAGTCACTAAACAACTCAATCCATCTTCGTCGGCGCATATTTAACTCCTTCTAGTTAAATATATGCTGTAAACTTTTATGATCTGTGTAGATAACACTTTTCGTTCCGTACAAATAACATCTCCAAGTCTTAAGTGCAAAGACCACTGCTCCCAACTCCAAATTATGTGTGGTATAGTTCTTCTCATGAATCTTCAGTTGTCGTGATGCATATGCAATTACCTTGCCTCTTTGCATTAATACACATCCAAATCCTTGATTCGATGCGTCGCAGTAAACTACAAAGTCTTCTGGTCTATCAGGCAATGACAATATTGGTGCATTACATAAATTGTCCTTCAAAGTCTGAAAAGTTTCCTCTTGTTCCATGCCCCACTCATACTTCTGATTCTTCTGCATCAAAGAAGTAAGGGGTTTAGAAATCTTAGAAAATTCACGATGAAACGCTGGTAATATTATGCCAATCCCAGAAATGATCGTATCTCGGATGGTGTCTTAGGAATCTTCCAATTTTTCACTGCTTCTATTTTACAAGGGTCCACATGAATTCCATTGCTGTTAACCATGTGTCCAAGAAAACGTACTTCTTGTACCCAGTATTTACACTTGGAAAACTTGGCAAACAATTTCTCCTTCTTAAGCAGCTCCAAAACTATCTTTAGATGAACCTCGTGCTCCTCCTTAGAATTCGAGTAGATCAAGATATCATCGATAAACACAATGACAAACTTGTCTATATACGGCTTACACACCCGGTTCATCAAGTCATGAAAACCGCTGGTGCATTGGTTAACCCAAAAGGCATAACCGTAAACTCAAAATGTCCATACCGCGTCCTAAATGCAGTCTTTGGAATGTCTGCTTCATGCACTCTCAGCTGATGATAACCCGAATGAAGATCTATCTTTGAAAAATATCGTGAGCCTTGCAACTGGTTGAACAAGTCGTCAATCCTGGGGAGAGGGTAACGGTTCTTGATGGTCAGCTTGTTCAACTCTTGATAGTCTATGCACATTCGAAAGGAACCGTCATTCTTTTTAACACAGGTGCTCCCCGCAGAGAGTGACTCGGTCAAATAAAACCCTTGTCTTGCAACTCTTGAAGTTGTTAAGACAACTCTTGCATTTTCGAAGGTGCTAGTCGATACAGAGACTTCACAGTCGGCGTCGCTCCAATAACTAAGTCTATGCGAAATTCTACTTGACGTTGAGGCGGTAATCCTGATAGATCCTCAGGAAACACCTCAGGGAAATCTCGTACGATTAGTATGTCACCTATCTTAGGTTCGTCCGATTTGTACCCTTTATTAATTTCAGACTCTCTTCGGTTCGCTCTTCATGAACCACTAGTACTTTACCATTTTCCAATGGTATCCTAACCATCTTCTCATGGCAAACTATCACAGCCTTATGATTAGACAACAAATCCATACCCACAATAACATCAAAACTTCCATGACCAAAAGGTATCAAATCTATATTGAACAGGGAATCTTCTAGTTCTAGTTTGCAACCACAGATAATCCTATTTGACTTTACCTTCCTACAATTAGCTATTTCTATCACATAGCTAGGTCTTAGGATACTAGGTTTCACATTAATAAAGGCACAAAATCGGTGGAGATGAAACTAAAATCAGCTCCCGAATCAAATAGTACTCTAACAAAATAATCGTTTAAAGAAAATGTACACGTCATGATGTTAGGATCTTGACGAGCTTCGATCGCGTTCACATTGAAAGCCCTTCCTCTAACTTGATTTCCATTGTTCCTTGAATTCTGATTCCCTTCAATTGTCAAACGGTTTCCCATTTGACTAGGTGCTCGGTTCAACTTAGGACATGTGTTACGAAAATGATCTGGACTACCACACTCATAACACACCCTTTGGGTATTCCCTATTCTCACAACATTAACTGGCGCCACATTCTTAACTGATCGGCAATCTCTTGCGAAGTGACCGGGTTTTTGATAGTTGTAACACAAAAAACAGGGTACACTCGCAGGATGATGAGTATTGCATTTGGCACACCTAGGATGGATGCCAGCATACTCGTTCCTAGTAGAGACTGTTGCCACAAAATCTGTTAGGATTTCATTTTATGTGACGACATTTATGGAATTACCATAGTTATAATAGCACCACACGCAGGGACTAGAATAGACATTCTTGTATACTTAGCATTCGTGTGGGCTATAAATACCCCTCCAAGGCTTCCATAGAGGGGTTGAGACTTGTATCATTTTTACACTTTCACATTTATTTTACACCTTTTGTTTCCCTCTCTACTCTCTCACTAGAATAATGGATATCTTGTGGTTTGAGTCTCCTAGACCACCGAATCATAGATTCTTTAGTTCTTTCAATTGGTATCAAGAGCCATGGTTACACTCTTGGGTCGGTCTTTATTTTTTTTGTCCGGTTGGTCTCGAATCGGTTCAGATCTGTCACGTTTTCTATGTCCAAAAAATCTGTCATATTTGTCATTTTTCGGGTCTTTAGATATGTCACACTTTATGGTTTAATGTGTTGTTTTTCGTGATTTTAAGCTTATCATAGCTTATTCATGTGGCTTATTTGCCCACAAAAAGCCATGGCGTGTTGTTGGGTGGCTTATTTGTTGTTACTAATCTGCTTATTTCGAACTTAGTTACCAACTTATTTCGAACTGATTTCTAGAAATTTGGGTGTATAATCTATTTTTTAAGCTTATTTTTATAGATAATTCTGAAGAAAAAACAGGGGGGGGGACAAGAAAATTTCAGATCCAGTTTTTTAGGAAAAGTACAAGATTCAGCGATTTATACACATTTGCATTCTGACGATTTATACCGTTTGAATTTCGGTGATTTATACCATTTGCATTATGGTGATTTATACCGTGTGCATTTCGGCGATTTATACCGTGTGTATTCTAGAGATTTATACCAGTGACTATAGGCGATTTATACATCCAAACCGAGTCAACTCGATATTTACCGAGTTGTCTGAGTCGACTCAACTGAGTCAACACCGAGTCAAGACTAACAGAAATGTAGGAAGAAGAATAATAGACTCAAATCATAACCCACATCTATTGCAAACATCAACCATATCTACAATCAATACAACTCAACATCAAATCCAGATCTATACCTAAACCCATCGTCACATCAAAACAAATCCTTAAACTATAATCCTGATCCAATTTCCTCCTTCATCTCTACAAACTCGAAACATAACATAAATAAATAAAAGTGATCTCAGATTATTGTTTCGTGTATTTCAATTAATCGAGACCTTAAAAGATCAAGAAAATGAAAAGTATCATCATAGATCTATATGTAGCTCAAGCTATCTTTAATATTCGAAAATAAAGATTGGTCTATAACACTTGGGTTATAACCTTTCTTTGTTTCGATTTGGAAAACAAGAAAACGAATCTCATACAACCTACCCGAGACCTTGTTCTACAAGATCTTGAAGCCTTAAGTCTATATTCCTTCTTCTGTGACGAAAAGAAAAAAGGGTTGCTTGATTAATAAAGGAAAAACAAACAGATTTTATGGTCTTATGTGTTTGGGAGATTCGAATAAGCAGATATGATTAAAGGGTGGTTCGATTGTTTATTAGAGTGATAAGGAGAGGCGGTTGTGTGTGTGTAATTAGAGATAACTACTCCCTAATAAATTGGATGGGATGAATAACTATGCTTTTGTGTTACTGGTAAGAAAGAAATAAGGGGGCGGATGATTCAGGTTAACTATGATAATTTTTAGGGTTTACAAGATTTATAGTTGGGTATATGGATCTGATACCTGACCGAGTCTTTGACCTAAAATAAAATGGGTTGAGATTTCTTAAGTTGTATGGCAGTAAAGGGCTTTCACACAAAAATGAATTGGGCCGAATGGTGTGTATTGGATCCAAGTATTAATTGGTTTGGGCTGGTATTAGTAATTTCTAAAAATAGGTCTTGTGGCTTCATGATTATTTAATTTTTGACTAATTTTTGGTATTATTAGTTGGTTATATAGATTTAATTTTGGACTTCACAATGTGTATCCGAGATTGTTGGGCTGAGTGGTTATCAAAATAGGTTTGGTTCTTGTGGTATCTGAATTTTTTAAAGTGTATTGGGCTTTACGTAATTTGGGTTGCGCGTTTATGATTATAAATTGAGTGGGTTGAGTTTGTGATGAACCCGAGTATAATAGTTTGAGTGTTAATTGTTTCGTATTACAACTAAATTGGTTATATGATTCACTTAGGATGATTATTGCTGCATTTAGGTGTTAATGGTTATATTGGAGCTTATTTATTGTAGTCCTATCCTCTTAACCAAAAGTTTTTACAAATTAATGTATAAATTGGTTAAGTTGGGCTAAATATTTGAGATTAAATGCTTATCGGTTGTATTCGGGGTTATAATGACAAAGTGACAATGTGACGAGATCGGGATTGATGCTTATAAAGAATCATGGAATTTAATTTGTAATGGCTAGATTTGGAATTAATTTTTCTAAGTGACTACGAAGTTGATAGGGTATTACTTATTTGAGATTGAAATTGACTTTCATGAAGGCGTGTACTTATTTTATCTTGAAGTTGGGATTTAGTCATTCATAGTTGGTTGGATGCATGACTTTCAATGATAACTTGCTCGGGCTTAAGATTTTGGATGAAAACTTGGGTTATCTAGTTTCCAGCAGTCGGGGTGGTTGGTTGAAGACCTGGATAACTATCACTTAAAGGAGATACGTTGTAGTTCTCAGTGTCACACGCAGAAGACGTTGTGGATAATCATAAAGGGTGATGAATGTCTCATACTTTGCTTGGTAAGTATTGAGTTTCTCTACACTATTCTTCCAATAATAGTGCAAGCTTAAGTCACAAGAACGGGGAATTCTTCTTCACTTTCAAGTTTGGTATATCGGGTTTACTCCATCAGTGGTCACTTCAAATTGCCTACAAAACGGTTGGTAAAAAGATAGTCAGAAAAAGTTTATGAGTAGAGATTTGATCAACAGTTGATTCTCACGGGATAGATTGACCTAATTTATTCTTCACACAAGTATTCATGTATATGTGCGTACATGGTTTTACTGAATCCGAGGTATCAAAACCAGCAAGGGGGAAGGAAGACACACCCTTGAGTCTTCGCCTTTCTTTTTCTTGAAAGCTTCTAAATCACGAATATGCGGCATAAATTAGGGGGAAGCTAATTCAAAAGCTTCTCCTTAACCAGAAGTATATGGGGTTACTTAGTTCGTGCCTATTATAGTATTTCTCCTACAAGATACTACAAAGATGATGCATGTTGGAGTGCAGACTTGAAGTCAAAGACAACATAAGACATCATCAGCATTGGAAGCTTCATGGAAGTTCTTGTTCTTAATCAATATGTACTTGTTAGGAAAATAATGTAAGTAATTATGTATATCGTCCCATGGGGGAAAATTGTTAGGATTTCATTTTATGTGACGACATTTACGGAATTACCATAGTTATAATAACACCATACACAGGGACTAGAATATACATTCTTGTATACTTAGCATTCGTGTGGGCTATAAATACCCCTCCAAGGCTTTCATGGAGGGGTTGAGACTTGTATCATTTTTACACTTTTACATTTATTTTACACCTTTTATTTCTCTCTTTACTCTTTTACTAGAATAATGAATATCTTGTGGTTTGAGTCTCCTAGACCACCGGATCATAGATTCTTTAGTTCTTCCAAAATATTTTCCCAACTTCACTCTCTTATTGTCAGTCCACAAACCTCCTTGCTTGACTCCACAACCCCCTTCCTCTTCTCACTGCTCTTAGACAAAGTTCCACACCTAATTGCTTCATCAGTTAGTGCTCCAGCCTTAAGGATAACACTTTGAATTGTCACTAGTTGAGTTGCTCGAATCATTCCATAGATTTGAGGGGCCAATCCATGAATATACCTTTCGATACGTTCCGACTAAGGAGTAACCAAGTGCGGAACTAATTTAGCTAACTCATGAAACCGATCAGTATACACAGCATGGTTAGATCCAACCATGGCATGATTCCAGAATTCAGTCTCTAACTTCTCCATTTTATTGCTTGGGCAGAACTCCTTCACAAGCAATGCCTTAAACTCATCTCGCGTCATTCCCAACGCAGCTTCATGTCCTCTTGCCTGAATTTGGGTGTTTCACCAAGTCAGGGCCTTATTGATCAATAAACTCGCAGCATACTTCATATTTTGATTGTTGACACAACTACTAATATCCATTATTGACTCCCTCTTCTCGATCCACCAAGTAATCGCTATCGCTCCTCCTTTTCCATCAAAATCTCTTGGATTACAGGCCAAAAACTCCTTGTAGGTGCATCCATTATTGTTGCCACTGTTTCTATTTCCACTATTCCCATTCCCTCTATTCGCATTGGGGTTGTTCACATTGTTGGCCACTTACGTGACAATCCGCGAGATGATATTCTACAACTGTTGGGCAATGATTGTAGTTATTTTAGGGTTCGTGTTGTCACCAGATGCACCACTTCGTCTAGTTGGAGCCATTACTATAAAAGGGGTAGGATTAATATATCTTTAGACGAGAGATAAGGGTTTTTCTACCACCTACTAATCCTATCATGAATCATATTGCATCATATATAACTAAAACACAATGTGCCAACACTAATCAACGTAATCATGCTTTCAAGTCCATGTCTGTTGTGGCGCATGTATAATTATGTTAGCCACCATAATTATTAGATGCCCCCTTCATACGTATACTCCCTCCCATGACCACACATCTTAGTATCAACACACCACATAATAATAATAATTGCATCTACTATTAAACTCACAAAAGACTCCATATCAAAATAATCAAAAATAATTTCTCAAATCGCAAATATATTATATAGAGTGAAATCCAACAAGGCTAACAAATCACATGAGATGGCTCTAACTACGAAATAATCCAAAGAACGAACGATGAAAAGGGTAATCTGGTAGCATGTAAGCAGGGATGGTTTAAGGCAAATCGGGTTGGATCAAATGCTACTTTCACAAGTGTTTTCAAATTCTTCGGGTTTAACTTCATATCTAGCAGTGGAATCCAGGTCCGTCTCGGTCTCCTCATTAGGTGTTGTGTAGTCTGGAGGTAAAGTGTTTGAGTCACTTTCTGATTCCCCCTTCAGCTGCTTCTTCTTTGGCTCACCTTCCTTCTCAGAATCCTCCTGTGGATCCTCTTCTGAGTCTTATTTTGATTCCACATCAGGAACTCTCTCAGGCGACTTTTCTTTTACTAGAACATGGGAAGTTATAACAGGTACGAGATGCCTATAAGCTATTCGCTTCATCCTCCACCCAGTCTTTGGGTCAATCCACCTCTTAGGTTCAGGTGGTGGGTAAACGATCTCCCAACGAAATCTCCTAGGGACAGGGGTAGACATGGCTAAAAAGGACTTACCACATTAGGTACCAATAGACGAAAATAAGACTCTCAAAAAAGCAAAAAGACAAAACGCCCAAATAGCAAAACACATAGATCCTATTATGCAGCTATATGAAGGACTCCTAAAGTTCAAAAAAAAACATGAAATTGAGATGCCAAAAAGTGCAGCTATTCGCCTTGGATTGGCTAAAAACAGACAATCTATCATCCTCCACCAAGATCTTTGGGTTCAATCCACCCTCTAGTTCCAAGGTGGTGGTAAAAAAACTGATCTCCCTAAAACGAAATCTCCATAGGGACAAGGGGTAACCATGGCTTAAAAAAGATTGACTTAATTAACCACCACATTAGGTTTACCAAAAGACGCAATAAGACTCTCTCCTCAAAAAAGAAGAAAGCAAAAAGACAAAACTCGCACAAATAGTGGCAAAACACATCAAATAGCAAAACACATAGATCCTATTATGCAGCTATATGATAGGTTATAGTCTAGGTCAGACTACCTACTTCTCTATAACCAATGGCTCTGATACAAATCTGTCACACCCTGTCAAGGCAGAATCGCGAGGCGTAACACGGTAGGCATCATCACAACGCATTGATGTCACAATAGAGAATAACTAAATGCATAATAACTAAATAAATCAATATGTCATGACGACACCTAACACAAGAGGGGACTTATATCAAGGTTAATCGAAACACAACAATACGTAGTCATAAAACAAAAATCTGAAATAACAAATACTAAGTACGAAAGTATATCGAACATAAATTGAAAACAATAACTAGTAAGTCTTCAAATGCAGGGAACCTAAAGTCTCACTAGCCAAGCAGTCTCAATCCTCTTAAGCTTCTTTAACTTCAACTGAAAATAGATACTCTCAAGTGTCAACATTACCTTGGCGAGCTCGTAGGTTTAAACTTAAAACAAACATATTAAGCTGTGAACATAAAATAAAAGTTTGGACAATCATACGATTAATAGCGTGCATCATGTATCTCAAACCATAACATACCAAATCATAACATATCGTATCACAAAGTAGGTAGGCGTTACCCCCGAACCAATCATCACAATAAGCTAGCATTGTATCTATGTATCATCAATAATAAAAGTTATCACATTTGGCTGGAATGGCACAAGCAACTCATGTATCTATGTATCCACATATGTATCATGTACTTATACGCATAATTGTATCTCATAACTACTATATAACCAAGTCAATTTAAAACAATTCAAAACCATTTAATCACAGCAAGGAAAAACATTTCAAAACCATTTTGTATCTATTTTCACCCCAAGAAAATGTTTAAAAAGGGGCTACGAGAAACTCACATAAGTAGCATAGAAAAATGATTTGAAAATAATTTTGTATCCATTTTCACCCCAAGCAAATATTTAAAAAGGGGTTACGAGAAACTCACCTCAAGCTTCACAAATGCGCGCTAATAATCCAAGCAATAATCTACACAACATAATTAACGGGTTACACATGGTCACGGCTTTACGGCCCTATCCATGTAACCTTCCAATCGATGGATACTAAAGTCTAAAATATACTTATAAACATCCCATCATAATTCTTATACATTATCTAAGCTTTATACATGATTTAGAATAGTGATAACATTTTTAGTTTATGTAGAATTTTGAGGTCACTTTATGAATTTTTATAAAATACAAAACGACCTCATTAGACTCCTAAATTCGAATGATATTAACTTCAATGAGTTATGAAACTATTGTATTTTTCCCAACCAATGAAAACAAGTTTAACTATTTTTAAAAAATCGACAACACAAACTGTTCAGATTCGGATCTAATCTGCACACCAACAAGTTTGACTTGACCAGACCTATTTAGACACTTGGGAAAAATATAGAAACATTCCAGGGGTTCCTAGACATCATGAACTTACTTCAGTAGCAATTTCATCAATTATAAAAACGTTTTGATAAGGTTTTTGACCTCATAATCACAACACAAAATCTGACCTCAAAACTCAAATTCGACAACGAATCTTGTAAAAATATTTTGACTAACTTCCACTCACTTTTAATTCACGAAATTACCGGGGTCGGAAGTAGACTCTCTGTAATTAATTTTAGAATCAAGAAAATCAGTAAAACCTGTTCGTATGACCGAGTTATGACACTTACAAGTTGACCTAAAAATATGCCCAGTTTTAATTTCGAATTTAACAACAATTAAACCTAACCAAACGCATCCAAACGACATTAATTATACCATAATTGATTATTAATGATCAAACTAATATGTTTACTGAATTTTTATGAAACCTTAATTCCACCAATTAAAAAGCTACAATTAACTGAATTAAAGAAAAGATTAAGTTAGGGTTTATACTGAAAACTTTTAACCGCGAAACACATGAATCTTACAACTTAAAAACTCTTGAAATTTTTTGATGGTTTCTCTTGTTTCTTGCTTTCGCCGATCAACACCAAGAGGATGAGAGAAAAAGTATTTTAGGGTTTGGGATATCATAGATATATATACTAATCCTAAAGGACTCCTAGTTGGATTTGGTTTACTTTTTTCCCTTGGGTCGGTCAACACATACACACCTATATTTTTTTATATTTTTTTAAAATTATTATATATAACATATTTATCAAAAACTTGTATTTTATTTCAAGCCTAGTTATTTTCTTAACTTGTTTACTTGAACCCTTTAATTAAATACGCATTAACACTTAAAATAAAACATATAATTTTTCCTCCAATATTTTATTACTCACTATATAATTAAATCATAGAATCCAAATTTATCTAATAACATTGAATCGAAATTAACAATGCTTGCTTCCATAAATTATTTCCAAATGACTAACAAATGACTATCTCAAAAACATCATTTCCAACGAAATGAAATAACTAAATATTTAAATTCAAACCTCTCACACATTAATTGCAACACATATACCTTATCATATTATATCAAACGCACTAATTGAATCTTGCACACAAACTTATATCATATAACACCTAGTTAGACTAACAATATTGGTTAAACTAACCTGGTTTGATCACGAATGTCACACCAGGCTCGTTATTTAATCTAATATTGTACGTGTTTCGGGCTAAAGCCTATTTAATCCCGAGCCCGACCCATCTCAAGTAACATAAGGTTTCATCTCATATATAAACACCTTCCTAGCATGTTAGGGAGGGTTGGTTGTTCATTGTTTTCTTCTCCTAGCTAATGAATAATCCACCTTTCTTCTTTCTTTCCCTCTCTAGATTCTCTCTCTAAAACCTTCTCATCTTATTTTCTTATTGAGTGTGATTATTGAACTTATCAAGTGGTATCATTCCCCCGTGGTAGGTTTAAGTGATGTTTGTGGTTTAGGTAGCTTATTTACGAGCTTATTTGTGAGCTTATAAGGTCTCGGCTCACTTGGTTTTTGCTTATTTCTCAAAAAGTTTCAAACTTTTCTTGTTAAATATCATTTGTAGCTTATTGGTAGACTTTTCGTAGCTTTTTAGTTATTCAAACAACTTATACAAGCTTATTAGAAGCTTGTTAAGTCGCGGCTTAATTATTTGTTTTTTGAATTTTTGCTTATTTTCAACCAAAAAGTGTAGCAACTGTCGTGTTCAAATTTAAATTTATCTAATTACTTGAGTATTTGTTGTTTCGTGAGTATTTTATTTTTACGTGAATCGGTTAAATTTATCGCATTTTAGCAAAAACGTCTTCGGATGCGTTCTGACATTTAGTAAATATAGTTACCCTTGACTAGCGCGTTACGACTTTACAGATATATTTCAACTGTGTCGCGTGTTTACTTTTTACGTGTTACGTAAAAATTTACTTACTAACTCATTTACTTTACATGCATGCATGAGTTTACCCTTAAGCAAAAAAATATCTAGATATTATTGTTGACTAAGGATTTAAAATTTGAAAATTTTAATCCCCCTTTTTCCATGTGTTCGTCCGCACCTAGCAACACACACACTCATCACATTGTTTTTTTGTTAGTTGTTTCCCATGGTACAAGACACATTCCACAATTTCCTCACATTGGTTCCCTATGGTCCCAAATAACCTAGGATCTTATTTTTGCTTAAGTATCTACCCATTCATCCCATTTAGTCATTTCTTACACACACAACAAAAATCTATTCTTTCTCTCTTATTTAGAGCTCGGCCGAAACACACACTACACACACTCTTGGTGTGTGTATTTCTTGATCTCAAATATTGGGTTACTTTGATGTTATTGGTTCATTTGTGGTCATATTCGGGTTAGATACAAATCGTATTCATGTTATTCTACATCTTTCTCCTTCACTCTTGTAAGAAAACTTCATCTTTTTTTCCTACATATTTCATGTATCATCTAAGCATACATCTCGAATCTCTTTAAAAATCATCACCTATGTTTGCACAAATTGATTTTTATAAAGAAACTAACAAAAATAAATGATTGTACAACTTGTTTATGTTTTTGAACTTACACTTAATATTATTGTACTTTTGGGTTAAATATATGATTTTATGTATTAAAAGTGGTTCTTAGTGTTATTGTAACAATTGGTGGATGGGATGGGTACTCTTGAAGTTGTTTGAGTGTTGGTATCAATCGATGGAAGGGATTTAGGCTAGAAATGAAGTTGTGATGTTTGCGGCTAAAAATATTATGTAGTTTGGTATAATATACTTGCTGTCTGAAAATGTTATTAGGCGTAACGAACGGATAAAATTCTTTTGAGAAGTCTAAACCTTAAAATTATGTTAGTATACGTAAACAAGAACGCGTGGATATAAAGATCGCTAAAAACAGACATAAAACGAGTGAGTTATGACCAAATGAAGTTTGCGTAAAAACTAGTAATTTTTTCAGCCAAAAACTGTTTTCGACACATTCTGTCCAGTTTACGTTTTCGTGTTTTTGACCCATTTCGAGTCCGAGTCGGGTAAAACTTATAAAAGAAAACTTGTAGAACGTGAGTTTTCCTTGAAATGTAACTTTTGACCATTTTGTGAATCCTTATAACGAAGGAGTTACACCCTTGTAAAGACGGACTAAAATCTAAATTTTTTATAAACTTTCTGCGTAAATTTGGCTATTAAAAGTGAGATGTTCAAAACATAAAATGAGGTTTTTGGACGTTTTCGAGTCCGGATAAGCTATAAAATCCTTAACAAATAATATAGTATCACTTATATATTTTTTATGTGCGTCGAAAATTTCCAAAATATTATTAAGTAAACGAAATAGGATTTATTAAAGGTGGTGACTTAAAAATAGTAGTAACGAATATAATGACGGATAAAAATTTATAGCTAGAATTTTGATAGAATAATTAGCGTGTATTAGGCGAGATACGAATTTAACAAAAATATCTATAAAACGGACCATGTGCGGGATGTATAAGGATTGGTAAAAATAGTAACTTTTGTTGTAGCGTCGAAACTTAATAAAAACTATATAATCCTTTACGAGTTCATGTTTTGACTTATATAACTAAAACGCAAACATGTTCGGGTGATGAGAACCTTATAAAAGTCGCATATGCATCTTTTCACTATTGATCACTTGCTCCTAAAGCGCACTATATTCCATCTAGGTCGCTTTTAGGACAATTATACTCGTTCTTCACTCGTGGATTATTCCGATTCACCACTTGCTTAAGGTGAGTCTTTGTGGCCCCTCTTTTTACTTATGTTTTTCCTAGGGGGAAAATGATACGCAAATTATATCTTTAAAATATTTTGTGCTGTGTTACACTATTTCTTACTTGGATGATACGTGCGTTCATATTGCTATATATGTGTGATTGTGTACCTGAACTGTGGAAGTAAACTATCTTGGGAAGTGACACCCATTATATCTAGGTAGGGTGCCTAGTATACCTTTGGGAAGATACACCTAACGTTATTAAGTTCTATTATGTGATTTGTTATTATGTGATTTGTTATTGTTGGGATTCTTGATTTGATGAGACAAAGTGAATAAAAGAATAAAACAAAAGGACTTAAATGCAAAGCTGGAATTCTTCAAAAGATGGAAGATTTTAAAGATTCTAAAAGATCTCCTTATTCAGATAAAAGATTTAGAAGATAAAGCTTAAAGTTTAAATATTTATTTGTTTTTCTAATTCTTATCTTTTGTAAACCTGGACTCCTTATGTTATAAAAGGAGGACCAGGCGTGTAGGTTTAGTGTGCACAAGTTTAGAGATGTAGACGTCTCTAATAGTTTGTTAGTTAGTAGCCCCAAGGTCAAGTTTACTTGATCCTGTTATAGTTAGATAACCGTTCTATACTGATCATATAGAATTGGGGCTTGGTGGAAACGTATGGAATGAAAAATCTTGTTATGATAACTTTGATTTGTTCTTATTCCACTGCATGTTATTATCTTTGTTATCATGATCCAAGATGAGGTCTAAACAACCTTGAGCTATAAACGATCCAAGAACTATCATATGCTTTAGTTCTATCAGGTGGTATCAGAGCCACATGGCTCTTGATCTAGGATCTACAAGGTGTTATTAATTTTTAACGGTATGTTAATCATTTAAGTGATACGAATTTTCTGTTTTTAAGAAAGGTTAAAACAGTGCAATTAGGGTTTTGTACAAACCCTAAATCTGATCAAGCAGAAGACACAACGATTGTTGAAAAGTTGTTGTTGATTGGTTCATGATCAGTTCTTGATAAAAGAAGCAATAGTAGATGGAAAAGTGTCGCTAAAAGAGGCGTCGTCTGGATACTTAAAAAAAAGACGAATATGATTACTTTTGGTGCAAGTCGAGTTGGTGAAAACTAGGGTTTTTCATTAAACCCTAATCTGGTCAAATAGTTTTGGTCGTTTATACTGCTAGCAGGGTTGTTAATACTGCTCGTTGCTATTGTCAAGGAGAATGCAGTTTTGTGACAATTTAGTGACAGAAAAGTGTCGCTAAAAGAGGCGTGGTTGTGTACTTAAAAAAAAAAAAGACGAATATGATTACTTTTGGTGCAAGTCGAGTTGGTGAAAACTAGGGTTTTTCATTAAACCCTAATCTGGTCAAATAGTTTTGGTCGTTTATTGGTTAAAGCAACATGGTTATAGCAGCAAAGCGTAACAAGAGGCAGCACGTGTACAAAAAGGAGGCATCGTTGATTTATGGTGTTTGGACAGTGGATGTCATGATGGTACTGATGCTTGTTCGTTTTTACTGATTGAGAACGAACACTACATACTACTGCTCGTTATTTGGTTAATGCTGCTGATTAATATTTAATATTGCTTGGAGTTTGTTAATACTGCCAAGGACATGCATTTATACTGCTAAGGTAGTTTAATACTGCCAATTACAAGTTAGTACTGTTGGGTTTGTATTCAGATTTGGTTAGTACTGCTATGGTGTTCGTTAGTACTGCTTGATTTGAGGGGAAGTAAGTTAATACTGTTCGTGTCTACTTTGTACTACTGGCATAAAATTTTTGTACTTCCAGTTACGTCAGATATCGGACAACAAAGCAGGGCTATCGGACAAAACAAAGAATCAAGTTTATTTGATTTTTGTTTTGTTTTTTATTGGAACAGGTTGGTTCCAACACACACACACATGATTGCTTGTTAGTTTGTTCAGAAGGTTCTTGGACAAACAGAAGATGTTTGGTTTTTGGTTTTGGTTTACATATTCTTAACAGATTTAAAGGCTCGTATATTATTGGATTAATTGTTTACGAAGATGGTTATTTATCACTTATTTGAAGTTGAAGTGGAATTATTTGGGTTTGTGTTTTATCATACCTTTTAGCAGGAGGTAACTTGTTTGTGTTTTCAATGTTGTGACGAAGACTTGTCAAAATGTAGCAAAGGTGTATGATTTCTCTTATGGTGCTCAATGCGTACATTTGCTATCACTTGGTATGTGTCTCATAAAAGATGAGGATTTTTGTCAAGAGGTTGCGATCTACTTATATTTCACAGATTTGTTTATAAGTTTGACGTCACGTGGATAGTACAAGATATAAGACACAAGTTTGGGTTATTCTACTTCAGCATCAAGTTCGTAATACTTAGTTTTCTTCATCAGTAATCATTACAAAAAGCCTACAGAATTGAAGATTTAAGAAATGGTTAACATATGGGTTTCAGGGAAAGCTTATTGTTAAAATGTTTAACCATTTACATGCATCATTGAGGTGAAGGTTTTTACTACTGCTAGTCATTATTACTACTGCTAGTGTGAGTTTCTACTACTCAAGTTCATTTTTCTTATTGTGCTTAATGGTGGGTAATTTGAGGAGTTAGAAGACTTGGATTAGAAGTGTGATATTAGTTTGTAGTGGTCAAGATCAAAGTTGCTTATATTCATAAGTCCCCTATTGGATTATGACAAAAAAGGGAAGAAATATTAACAGGTACTATTGGCAACTTTTTACTCAACTGAGTGTCAGACACTTACACAAGTCTGAAACACCGCGCTGAACAAGAGAAACGATTCGATAAGTCTCCGAGACTTATACATACAAGAACTTAGACACAACGTCTCGAGTGGAAAGATCTCCTCTCTTTTCTGACATCTAGACGGCGTCGTCGACAGTCGCACGCTATATCTCTCTACCACTTATTGATGCACGCAGCTCTTCACTCATGTATTGTTCGATCGGTATCAACTGGAGATATACTACAATCATGCAACTCTCAATCCCATCATCTGATACTAGTGATGGTATCAATCATATACCCGAGATTACAGACACATATACAACCACTCGACTATAATACTACTACACCCTCAATACACTCATTTATCTCATATCTACACATTACACGCGACTCTAACTGATCTGAGCAGAATCCAATCAAGTAGACTATTGAGAGATCGTCTCTCTGTGACTTAAGCAGCCCACTCTAGTAAATCTAGCTAGTATTCATAGCACCTCTCTGAGTTATCAGCGTTCGTGTACCAAGTTTTGTTCATATTCTTTTCATATTTCGATGTCTACGATGCGGTCATACAGAGCGTCTGTTTTCACACATTGTGTCACTTCAATAGATGACACATCGACTTTACTGAGTTAGTCCGTTGACTAGGGGTCTACATATGCGTGGCGCATGAATTTTGGGCGTGTTATTGAGCATTCCAACATTGAATCGGTACGTCGACTTTTGGTCTTGAGAGAGAGAGTTAGAGTCAGTAAGTTTCGTAAATTATCTTAAGTATAATCCAGAGACTCTTGTCGACTTCATGGACTGCAAGTTATTTAGGTTAGGGTGTTGACGAGTCTGTCGCGGCTGTCTATGTTAGAATGGGAGTGTTCTTGGTACGGGTGGGGTGGGGTAGGTAAGAAGGATGGAGAGTTTGTTGATTGGGGATAAATCTCCAGCACGGTTTTCTAATGGGAAGGTTAATACCCTTGCCAGATGGCTCGCTGATTGTAATCATTCTTATATTGCAGGTGCTTGGAGGCCTCGCCTAGGTTATTTATATGTCAAGCTTTAAGGTTCCTAAAGGCGTGGGGAAGACATGGAAGCTATCCGTGTAAGTTCTTCACGTGTGATGTCTACGAATTAGAAAGATTTGTGGTAGCTGGGACAATGTCTTAGCGTCCAAAGACTGAACGGTGGTCTTGAGTGTCTCGAGTTCTTCGCGTAGAATCGTGCCTTTGTTGAAGTGGGTGTGGCGCTTCATTTGCTTGTTCTGCATGCTCTTGAAGGTGTAAAGTTATCAATTCGATTTATGGCTCAAAGTTTGATCTTCATGTGACCGAGTCAGACCCTCGATTGGGGCTCTATTTTAACGTGAAGTTAAAAAATCTTTGAAAGATCTGGTTTTGATTTTTCTTTTGCATTGTAAGAAGCGGGATTGGGGGACGATCCTTGGACTAGTTTTTTTGGTATGATATATGGTTAGCTGATGCCCCTCTCTGTGTTTTAGTTTCCCCGTTTGTTGCTCCGAATTGGATAAGGAGATTGTGTGGCTAATAAAATGGGGAGCTTTCTTTCCGGTCTCAGCTTCTTTACGACGAGACGTTCGTGATGAGCTGAGCGGCTCAGCATTGGGATGACCTTCTTCAATTCCTGAACTCGGTTGTCCTCTCGTCTTCCAAAGATTGTGGATAGCTTGATTTTGTCCGAGAGATGGAGAGTTTCAAGGTTAAAAGTCATCAGAAACGTTTATTGATGACTTTTTCTCCCTTCGTCGGATGTTTGAAACAGATGGTTAAAGTCATTCCCTATTAAATTCTAATATTTTTCCTTGGCGTGCTCGTCGTGAAAAAGGTTTACCTACTAGAGTCAATCTTAGCCGTAGAGGTGTTTTGTTGGATTCTTTTCCCATCTTGTCCTCTTTGTAAATGCTGCAATGGAAGGAGGTTCAGACATGTTTTTTCTTTCGATGTACGTGGCTCCGGAGTTGTTCTTCGTAAATTTTGTCATTGGTGGGAAGTATGGATGGCAGGAAACTTATGTTCTTTCTCAAGTATTGGTGATGCTTTGCGTTCTTTTCCCTTACGCTCTCCTTCCCGCTCAAGTCCTATTTTAGATGTGTTTTTTATGTTGCTATTGGTGGCGATTTGGAGCTTCGAAATCATATGTCCACGCTTCGCCTCCTAATCGTTCGACGATTTTTGATGACATTGTTTCTTGGTCCTTTTTATGGTGTTCTAGTAGATGTAATAGGGTTTTTTCTTGGGAGTATTGATTAAAAATCCCCTATCTTATTTCTTTGTAATGTCTTTCTAGCTCCTTGCTAGTTCTTTTAATAAAGTTGTCGTTCAAAAAAAAAAAACTTTTTCTCGTTTAGTTGATGGGACATTTTAGCCATAACTTCCTCATACAAACTTCTTTTTGTGTGATTCAAAATGTCACTTGATTAGAATAGAGAGATCAACAACTTTTATTATTTTGAGCTAAGTTTGAAAAAAGAAAGAAATTAGAGCAATTTTCAAACCTTTACAAAGTTTAACGTTGCAAATTTCATGAAAACTAGCAAGGTTTGACTTTTTGGATTCAAATCTTGCGAATTTTTTTAAAAATTCACAAAAGTTTGACCTCGTGAAGTCAACCTTGCGAATGTTTTCATAAAATTCACAAAACTTGCGGAATTTGTGGGTATTTTGAATTTTTTGATAAAAGTTGAGTATTTGGTGAAGTATGTTGGTAAAAGTGGGTAGATTATCATTTTCGTTTGTAAAAACCTAGCAAAGTTTTTATAAATAATATTATTTAACCATTTGATATAACCCCTTTCCTTTGGATAACCACTTAACGAAAAATTTCAATTGACAATTTTGTTTATCTATAATATTAAATGACGGGTTAATAGGCAAAGAAGTTACTAAAGTTTGCTAAAATATTGGAATACGTTATTAAAGTTTAAAACGTTACAGATAGGTTACTCAAGTTTTGGTTACCGGTTATTTAAGTTGCTGTCATAGTTTTAACCCTTTACTAAAGGTTTTTTTTAGAATGACAATTTTTTTAAACCTCATATCATATACGTTTTCAAACCATGTATGTTTTCTTACATTTTTGTCTATTTTTGTACGTTTTTTTTTACATTTGTGTACACTTTGTACGGTTTTTTAAGTTTGTATACATAAAAAACGTATAATACTTACAAAAATGGATAAAAACGTACAGAGACGTATCAAACCTTATACGTTTTCTTACATTTTGTCCGTTTCTGTAAGTTTTTTTTTATATTTTTATACACTTTGTACGTTTTTATATGTAAAAATGTATAAAACATACAAAAATGGATAAAACGTACAGAGACATATGAAAAACGGGTAGAAATATCTAATTTTTTTGGTTTCTTAATGCATCGGATAATGTAATTAAAATGGGTAGAAATATCTAATGTTTTTGGTTTTTTAATTTAAATGTGTTTGACAATAGAATAAGTTTCAACCAAAAAAAAAACCGTTCCCGTGAAGGAGAGAAAGAATGTATCTATATATCTAGAAATTGTGAGAAAGAAAACAATCATCACCCCGGAAAACATATTGTGGCTTCACGACAGACGAAATAAATATATATTTGTAATTATTTATTGATTAATTAAAAAAATATAAATGACATGGATATATAAATACCAAACGGACGAAAATGTACACAAACATAAAAATAAGTACAAAATGGACGAAAACATATAAAAACAGATGAAAACGTACGAAAAAAGGCGAAAGCATACGAAAACGGACGGAATAAATATATATGTGTAATTATTTATTGAGTGTAACTTTTTCTAATGTTGAGTAACCCATTTAAAAACCCGTGAACTATAGTACCTTGCATGTAGCATTTTAAACTTTAGTGTCGACGTAGACAAGGGAACCGGTAAATCATCCGGTTGCATGTAACATTTAACGTCTTAAGTTACGAGTTTAATGAAATGTACTCCTTCCGTCTCAATTTATTTGTCCAGTTTTGACTTTATAAGTCTTTGTTTGTCAACTTTGACCTTAAATATTTTTGTTTGTGTTATTTAATATTTGATAAAAAATATATGAATGGATTGAGTTTTAAATGTATATCTCATTGCTATAATTTTCATCAAGTATTATATAACATAAACGAAAATATTTAAAGTCAAAGTTGTCAAAGAAAGATTAAAAAAGTTAAAGCTAGACAAATAAATTAGGACGGAAAAAGTAATAGATAGACATTAGTTCACATTAATATAGTAAAAATTCGTTATACTAGAAAAGTAGTGTAACAATATAGTCAATATTTCTGCATCTTTTATAGATATATAGTTGAGCTACATGTATATAATAAACGGTTCGGCTCGGGTAATTGCCAATAATTGAAAATAATAACCGAAACTGAAGCGTGATAAGCGGAATTTTCTGGTGTCATGTTTTTTCGGTTGCGGTCTTTGGTTATCGGGTTCTTGGATTGTTTGAACACCCCGACTAAACGGTTATTCTAAATTAAGCGGTTAAATCAAATTGTTAAACAATGTTAAGGATACAATCGTTACTAAAAGATGTTAAAGGGTTTTTATCAAATGAACATTGAAGATGATAAGTGATTTTCTTAATGGTCAAACAAAGTTAAGGTTAAATAAGTATAAGAATAAGTTAAGCGGTCAAACCAAAAATCAAAAATATTTCATTCATAATTAGCAGACTTCTAAAATGTATTTTTGTTGGTTTGTTTAGCACTCGTGATTGTCAATAATTCATTCTCTCATCCTCTTTTAGATAATCTTACCAACTATAAAAATTATGGAGCCGTTTAGCTGGTGAATTTGTTTTTTCGTTTTTAAATTCCTAGAGAAGGGAATGGTTTTTCTTTTCTAGAGAAGAGTTAAGAATTTTGAAAATCCATTTAGATGGAGTTATATTTTTCTTTTAAAAAAAATAAAAAACATATGAAAATATATAAACCAAAAAATTATAAAAATAATTATAAACGACGGTTAGAATGAACGGTGGAGGATGACACGAGAGATAATAGTGTATATTTGATGTTTTGTAAACCCCAGTTGTTTTTATTGAGAAGAAAATGAGAAAAAAAAAAGTGAGAATTACAAAATGGATTTTTCAATTTTTATGTTTGAAATGTTGAAAAAAAAGTGATAATGAGAATTCCACTTTTTTTTTAAAATGTAGAAAAAAATGCAACTAAACGGATTTTCAATACTTTCTTTTCACAAGAAAATTTTCTAAGGAAAATGAGATATTTTTCACCAATTAAACGGCCCATAAATGATTCATTTATACAAACAAAAGCCGTATTATGCATAGCACTTTTTATATAAAGAGATGATTTGCACACTCTTTAAAATGATTTGCACGCTCAAAAGTAGTGTGACTTGACATTTATACCCTTGCAAGGATGACATGAGTAAAAGCGATGTAAATGTATAAATGTCAAGTCACACTATTTTTTGAGTGTGCAAATCATTTTAAAGAGTGTGCAAATCAACTCCCTTTTATAAATGATCTATTACGAACCAAAAAATAGAAGCATAAATTTGAAAGCAGGTACATTTGTAGTAAACAAATTATTTATGACGTGTATCATTTCATAATTTTGTCCGTATAGTCGTCGTATATCATTTTGTCATCCCTTTAACATTCTTTCACACAATTTTATATTTTTCTATCTCACAACCGATACAAATGAGAACGTGTAAGTTTTCCTCATAAAGTTATGTGATTAAAATAAGTTTGTTAAATATTCAATACTTGTAAAAAAAAAAATATGTATTCAATACTTGTAAAAAAAATGCATTCGATCAATACTTGTAAAAAAAGTAAGTGATAAAAAGTAAGTAAGCATAAATAGTTTTAAATTAATTATTTACTAGAAGTTTAATTGAATTTATCATGTTAAATTGTTAATTCAAAAAACATATTAACTAATTAAGTAATGAATAATATTGTCATTATCCGATAGGTAATAGGAAAAAACCAATAATAAAAAAGAAATAAAATCAACTAAAACCTTCTACAAAATCCTTCTACTTATCCTCCTACACATACAATCATAAAATATACATATTTTCGACTTATTATCTCTCCAAATCTAAACCGTCCGTTCCGCCACTTGTCAGGATCCTGTGAGTAGAAAGAAAAGTAAGAATAACTAATAGGAGGAAATAACATTTCTCTTATAGATATCACATAAGATTAAAAATAGAGTTAACTACATTTTTTGTTCTTATGGCTTACCACGTGCGAACACTTTTGGTCCAAAACTATTTTTTGTAACGGATTTTGTCCTGTTTTACTCGACCCGTAAGACTTTTGGTCTAACCGTGTGTAACACTTTTACCGGGTGTAACATTTTTTGTCCTTATGGTTTACCGGGTGTAACACTTTTGATAAAAAAAAAAAACACACACGGTTGGACCAAAAGTGTTACGAGTCGAATAAAACAGGACAAAATCAACTACAAAAAATAGTTTTGGACCAAAAGTGTTACACCCGGTAAACCATAAAGACAAAAATGTAGTTAACTCTCAAAAATAATGATTAAAAAAGGGACCTTAGACCGATGATGCATACCTTCCTGTTTAAAAAGGGACAAAAATGTAGTCTCACGTTCTTTTTGTAACCCAAACACCGTTTTTTTATAGATCCACTCTTCGCCCAACCACCTTGTTCACCTACGAATCCCCCTTGAAGATATAGAATCCGCCACCAACTTCTTTGCTAAAGAAAATGTCATCGGAGAAGGTGGATTCGGAAAGAGATACAAGGGGCAGCTCTCATGGTCTGGTGAGTTGATAGATATCACTGCTCGGAGACTAATTAATAACGAATGGGATGAAAAAGAACAACAGTTTTGGATGGAGATATCGATGCTATCTAGTCTCAAGCATAAGAATCTTGTTTCTATTGTTGGGTTTTGTAATGAAGTTGGTGCAGAGACCATCATTTACAAGGACATTTCCAGGGGAAGGCTCGAAAACTATCTAAGTGACCCGATATTGTTGACATGGGCAAAAAGGTTAACGATATGTGTCGGACTTGCGCATGCGTTGAGTTACATTCACTACGATGAGCAACGCGATTTTAGCGTTATACACCGGAACATCAGAAGTTATTCAGTTCTGTTAGATAAATACTGGGAACCCATATTATGGGAATTTCAGCATTCCATGAAGATCAAAGCATCCGAAAGGCACCATTCTTTTCTTACTGATTCAGTTTGGTCTAGAAAGGGGTATACAGACCCAACATGTTTAGAGACCAACATTGGGAACCACAAGTCAGATATCTACTCCTTTGGGATAGTATTGTTTGAACTATTATGTGGTAGGAAATCAGTAAGTGACGATCAAGATAATAAGTATTTGGCTCCAGTGGCAATTTTTCATTATAGAGAGAAACACGTCGATGGTATCATTGAAGTCCGGATCTATGGAAACAATGGATTATGGCCCAACCTCAACGGAACATTTATGCAGAAATAGCATGTGATTGCTTGAATGAAGAACGATCCCAACGCCCGAATATAGATGAGATTGTCACAAGACTTGAGAAAGCTTTGGAACGTGATAATGATGTAAGACTATCTTTTTCTCTTTATCTTTCTATCTTAGTCACTGCTCTATAAAAGAAAGAGTAACAATTATTCACTTATTGCGGTGTTTGTTGCCATTGATGTTACAGGAACACTCATCAGTTGTGGCCGAAGTTCGAGGGACATCATCCGGTCATGAGGAGGTAATTAATGTTTTCTAATACTTGTTGTAAGCCACTGAAATCATTTAGAAAAAGAGGAAAGATGCACTCCATGTACATGTCACGTACGTAAACTATTACTATGTCTTAAAGGTGGTGGTTGTGATGGAGTTCTGATTAAACTGATGTTCAAGTTATACATGCATTATAATTTAGTATAGAAATAACATTCGAATATAAGAATACCTTTTCCATGTCGACCAAAAATCACATTGCCAACAATATTAGCAAAATTTAACTATTCTTCAGAATGCTACACAAGATCGCCTTACTTGGCTTATCGCCATATTTTATCTCTCTTTGTTAAATGTTACAAATGAATGATTAACCTTACTGAAGTGTTCCACCCTAAAAATCTGCACACTTCCTAATGTTGTCTTCTTTGGTACATATAGGGATCAGCGACTCATTTCACATCCACAGGCGTTGAAGCCAATTTCAGCAAAAAGACAGTGTCTTCCTTCGAATACCTTTCTCACTCACAACTCAGCTTTGAAGACATAGAATCTGCAACCACCAACTTTGCTCCTGAGAATATCATCAGAGAAAAACCAGTTAAATGGGTTTACCAAGGTCGTATGTTGCATTCCGGACAGTTCATCGATATTGTGGCGCGTGGGATCTATCCTAAATATCGAAAAGATGAGAGTAAAAAGTTTAGGATGGAGAAGTCGATGTTTTCTAGTCTCAATCATACGAATCTAGTGTCTGTTATTGGGTTTTGTGATAAGAGTATGATTACCGTATACAAGAAGGAGGCCAACGGAAGTCTAGACAAATATCTAAGTGACCAGACCCTCACATGGATGCAAAGGTTGAAGATATGTCTGGGCGTTGCAAATGCATTGAGTTACATCCACTATGACGCTGGACGCGATTTTAGTGTCATACATTGCAACATCAGGAGCTCAAAAATTTTACTAGATGACGAATGGGAACCCAAGTTATCTGGTTTTCAACTTGCATTGAAAAATACAGTACCTCGGAGGCACCGTCTTCTTCTTACTCGTGATGTTGTTGAGAATGTTTACCTGGACCCAAAATATAAAAAGACTGGCGGTATGACACACAAGTCAGATGTGTATTCGTTCGGTGTTGTACTATTCGAAGTCTTCAGGCGGAAGGAGTGCAATTCTTTCCAGATGAACATATGGGAGTGGGGTTATTAAGACAACTTGAAAGAAATCTCAATTTGGATGAATGATCGAGTCCACATTTACGAAAACAATGAACCACGAGAAATCGTTCAATATCTCTCGGATACAGCATATTGGAGCATAAAAGAGTATTGGTGCATAAAAGAGGATAGAGCAGATCGTCCATATATCGATCAGGTTGTCAAAAGACTTGAGAAAGCTTTGGAACTTCAGTGGAAACATGAGAATCCAGTTAACTGTACGCCATCCATTCAACTAAAGGTACATAATTAATTTACTTAAAATTTTAATTAGTTAAGGCCTATTATCTTAATTAATAAACCAGTGTTATCGTCTGGGGTAATATAACCACTAATCCACTATCTCACTAAAATGGCCAATTGTACGTTTCTTGTCAAGTATCAGAAAATCATTACCTTACTAAAACGTGTATTATTATCATCATTTTCACACTGTATTAAATATTTCTTAGAGTATAATATCATAAAACTAAAATGTATCATATAAAAATAAGATTTTCATGACAAATGTGGTGAACAAGAAATTGGAACCCGTACGTGCGTCATTCTTAAACTTTTTTATCGAGAAAGTGTTACATGAATGCAAATCTTCCCAAATTGTGGAGGCATATTTGGTTAAGGGCAAATTTTATTTATGGCCCCTACACAAAAAATGTGGGTGTTAAATATCCCAAAAAAAGTGTTTTTCACAAACGTCTCTGGACGATTTGAAAGACTTGAGCGACACTCACCAAAATTTGACACGTGTCCATGCAAATACTTGGTCGACTTGAGCACTTGGGACACTTGTTAAATTTTGGTGAAAGTCGCCAGGTCACCCTGAGGCATTTTTAGAAAGCACTTTTTAACAGCATTTAACACCCACCCTTTTTTTGTAAGGGGCATAGATAGAATCTTTCCTTTGCTTAAATATGTATTTAGTAGTACCATTAGTAGAAACAATAATAAATACAATAGTAAAAAAGAATAGCAATATATTAGCTATAATTTTGTGCTGCTAACTGTTGGGAAACTGTTACACTTTTATCAACAAAATCGAATTATAATACAATAAATTAAAATTAACAGAAAATTAAATAAACTAGTACGTGATTATTGTATTAATAAATCATATATAAAGTATATGCAATTTCCTTTATACCACCTTAAACTAGTACGTGATTATTGTATTAATAAATCATATCATAAAGTATATGCAATTTCCTTTATACCACTAGTTTTAACAAAAGTGATTCAAATTGCTATATCCAACTTGCTAAAGATGTTTCGAAGACCAAGCCCAAATGATCGTCAGCAGATTTAAGATATCATGTTGGATTTTGGATGGCAAATTTACGAGTCTTTGCTATTGCACTCCGTATTAAAATATCATTATAAACTTAGCTGCAATTTTGGGTTAATGGCATATAATAGCAACGTACTTTCCCATTTGAGCCATTATCATATATGAACTCAAAAAAGTATCACAATACTCATCCAACTTTATATGTTTTGTACCGATATCAGCAACTTGACCATTTTTACTTAAAAAATTCACGTCATGTGACACATGTATATGTCATGTCCCTTCTTTTAGAGCGTTAGGTTCCATGTCAGCCCTTAATACACACCGTTAGGTTGTATGTGTTAGTGTTAGGGTTATATGTGTTTCAATTGGGGAAGACAACCTAACGGTGTGTATTAGGGGCTGACATGGAACCTAACGCTCTAAAAAAAGGGACATGACATGTACATGTGTCACATGACGTGAATTTTGTAAGTAAAAATGGTCAAGTTGCTGATATCGGCACAAAACATATAAAGTTGGATGGGTATTGTGATACTTTTTTGAGTTCATATATGATAATGGCTCAAATGGGAAAGTACGTTGCTATTATATGCCATTAACCCTTTATAATACCAGGCAAGAATAAAGCACAAGCTGAATGTAGGTAAAACTTACAAGATTGACAACTAAAAGAAAACTTACTTCCATAAAACTTGCCTTTTGCAACACATGGCTTTCTCATGCTCTCCCGATCACATCGTGAAAGAATGTGATCTGGGTGAGCTTCATGTGTGATTTCTTCAGGGATGAATCCACAGTTAACATCAATGTAGTAATCACATTCGGCACACCCGTAAGCAAACCCGTTACAAATTGAATTGCAATTTTTACAATAAAAAATTCCAAAAGAAAAAATCATTAAGGTCCAAGTTTGAAGAAAAAGACTTAGAAAAAATCAAGTGGACCAGACTTAATGTGGAGCCGGAGGTATATAAGAAGCTTATATAAACATTTTACATGATAAACAATAGATAAGTACGTCATCACATCGTAAAAGTCATTTTCATCATATCAGGAAAGCTAAACTTATGTGGGTAAATTATTATAGTATGAAAGGTAAAAATAATAATAATGGAAAAAAGATCTTAAGTGTAAAGTTGTAAAGTGAGATAAAAGAAAAGTTATATAATTTGTTATCCTAGCTAAGTTTTACTTACTAGACATTTGTTTTCCTAAGAACCTATATCACCGTTCATCTACAGTGATTAGCCTTACATAATTATGAAGATGACAAATGTTAGTATTAAAATAGGGATGTAGAAGTACATTTGTTTCTGTTAAAACTTAATAGTCGGTTCATTTTGAGCGGATTCAATAAAAGAAAAGTGGTATTTGTTATCCTAACTAAGTTTACTTATTTGACAAGTTTGTTTTCCTAAGAAGCTATATCATTGTTCATCTACAGTAATTAGTTTCGCATAATTATCAAGATGACAAATGTTAGTATTAAAATATGGATGTAGAAGTACATTTGTTTCTGTTAAAACTTAATAGTCGGTTCATTTTGAGCGGATTCTTTCAATGATAAAAAGTATCTGTGTTATGTAAACCGCGCATTCATAAGTATTATAATTATATGAGTATAAAATATTTATTGTAATTTTATATCTTAAACAATACAAAAGATGAATTTATGAATTGTCACGATATTTCACTTTAAAACAAAGTTATTATAACTTTTTTGCTTGTTATATTATGTGAGTAAACTCTAAAACTTGTAATTTTAATATGCTTAAAATTGTTATAATTAATGATAATAAGATATAACGGATATGCTTCAACTAATTCCCGCTTCATTCGTCATTTCAAACAGTGCATATGTATTTTCTTTCTTAATCTCCATTTTCAATCTTGTCACGCGTCTTGATCTTTTTGTTTAAACGTATTTTTTTAGGCGTTAGTTTTACGGATGAAAATTATCGTCTTAATAGTTAACTTAAAACAAAACATATGTTGCTCTTGAAACGTTCTCATATTTCAAAAAGGTGAATTTTTGATTTTATCCATTATTTTGAGCTAACTTATAGTTTAGCCAATTAACCCTTTTGGGCAACGTTTTTGGTTTTTGTTTTGATGAACCATTTGATCAAACCCTTTATAGTTTTCTTGCGGCATTTTTATCATTAA